>WAAB01011923.1:0-115179 GCA_013389865.1 Piaya cayana | reverse complement strand
GATAGCACTCAAGATCACCTGCTCCATGACTTTCCCTGGCACTGAGGTCAGACTGACAGGCCTGTGGTTCCCTGGATCCTCCCTGCGACCCTTCTTGTAGATGGGCACAACATCAGCCAGCCTCCAGTCCAGTGGAACTTGCCCAGTCTTCCAGGACTGTTGGGTTTGGCCACCACATCCGCCAGCTCCTTCAGTACCCTAAGGTGAATCCCATCTGGCCCCATAGACTTGTACACAGGTTGTGCACAGGATGATTATGTGATGTGCACAGTAAATTCCTTTGAACATATGGCATAGTAACAATTGTCAGCCTGCACAGATGGAGCGAATGGGGTGATTTGTCTGTTCATGTGCAGTAGCCACTTTAAGCTGTACAGCAGTCAGTATGGCCATGGAAATACATGTAAGATGCTAACTGGGACGAACAACCATTCTGGTGGTGATTGATGTGCCCTGGTACCATTCCAAGCAGGCATTCAGTCTTATACTGGAAGATAACATTAGCAGTCTGTTTTTTGCATATATGATGTCTAGCATAATAGGGACCCTGAGTCATGTTAATATGATAGAGAGAAATACTAACTTAGATCCAAGGAATCATAGAATCATATTCAGACATTCTTGAAAGCTACCTGGTCATGGGAGTCTGCTCTCAGTGTCTCTCTCAACAGGTCCTATTCTGGGCATCACTGTTCTTTTAAGAGAATGAAGAAGGGAGAGAACTCAGATGTCTTAAGAATATTTTCTTTTGTTCCGTTGGTAAACCATTTTCCAACTACCTCTACTTGGCAATCTCCCCTTCAAATCAAAAGCTTTTCTGTCTAAAAAATATATTATTAACATAGAATCATATCTCTACACAGACTGTAATTGTGCTTGGGATTGCCTCAACTCAGGTGCAGGACTTTGCACTTAGCCTTGTTGAACTTCACGAGGTTCACACTGACCCACCTCTCAAGCCTGTCAAGGTCCCTCTGGAAGACAGCCCTTCCCTCCAGCATGTCAACAGCATGACACAGCTTGATGTCATCAGCAAACTTACTTAAAGTTGTCTGAAACAAAGATGTTAAACAACATTGGTCCCAATACAGACCACTGAGGAATATAATTTGTCAGTGATCTCCACATAGATGTTGAGCCATTGACCATATCTCTTTGTGTGCAACCAGCCAGTTCCTTATCCACTGACTGGTCCGCCTGTCAAATCCGTGTCTCTCCAATGGCTGTCATGTCATTGTCATGTTTCATGAGACCAGTACATATTTCAAATCTATGTGTTTCCAATGTTTTGTTTCAAGAAACAAGTGAAGAATATTAATGCTCAAAGGGATAAGCAATAACAGTAGACAAAGAGGTGAACAATTTTGTATATTTAAATTGTAATACTTTTTCCAGTAACTTACAATTCTCCCAGTTGCAAAGATTCTCAAGAAGATGTAGTGAAACCCAGCATTAAACTGTGATAAAATAACCCTTGCCAATATCTTTTGTAATCCACAGCCTAAAGCCTTAGGTTCTTCCGTACTTATGCTAGTTAACTAAAATTATTATGAATATTCATATCAAATTTATAGCTATTCAGTAATTTCTTTAGATTCAGCAAGGCCTTGTTAGGTTAGGTTCCTCAAACTAACAGTGTGCTGTGAGGGGACCCTTAAAAATGTGAACATCTCTCTCTTGTCATTAGGAGCTTTGTCTCAAAATATACCGCATGATTCAAAGACCTGGACTGTTGAGTAGAGAAGCAGATTCATCTTTGAGGGGAGAAGTGAACACCTTTAGTTTTATTATAAAGCTCCAGGCATTATAGACAGCCAGGTAATATCCCGACTCTGCTTAAATCACTGGCAAAATGCTTGCTGACTTCAATAAGGCCAAGATTTCATCCACATTGTCTTTAATAATCTGTACCAAAATGAGATCAATTCTTTGCTCTGGGGGGGAAGACATGAAATTGTTCTAAAATAGAAAATGGACAATTTGCCAATAACGAAGACATATCAGAAAATTTGAGAAGCTTCCATCTGGGAAACATCTTCTGTTAGCCTTTCATATATATTAAAAATATGTTTCCTGTTTTCTACAGCTAATTAACTGGGAAAAAAAGTATTCTTCTGCTGACCATATCCAGTGATCAGCCTATGAGATAAAATCAGCTAGTCTATCAGTGGAGAAATACTGCTGAAATTTTGACTTGCAGTGAAGTATCATCATTCTCACTTTTCCACAAATCTGTTCATCAGGCTTTGTGCATTGAAGTGAAACCTATACTGCTATTTAGAATTAATTCACATAATCTAATATTATAGCAAAATATTTTACAGAATAACTAAGGTCAGCAGATAGAACTTGAGTCTTCCTAGGTTTCCAGTAACTTGAGATCCAGTCCAGAAAATACGGTATATACCAATGTTATTTTTGGCCCAGATGAACAGGCAATGAAGTACCAACAGACAGAATATGGCATTTTGAAGTCCTGTGAGTGAGGAATTAACTATTCTGCCTTCTCTGGGAAGCCAGTGGCACCAAGCTAAAGTTGCAAGAGGGGACAGATCTCATTTCAAAAACGTGTACATGAAAGCTCACACTTCTGCCATTAATTATACGAACTAATATCATCAAAGAACTACAAAATAGATGAAATTCTCTAGTCTTATTATATTAATCAAATAGTTTCTAAATCATCAATATATTTTTACATCAACAAATGAATCAGAGGAATTAGGCAGGCTCTCTGGCAAGCTTTTACCCTTCTGGAGACTTCTTTCTATATATATTAAACCCCAAAGTTAAAATAATTTGACTTCACTGTGAAATTGAACCACATTCCTTTTCAGCCAGTGTTCAAGATTTGCTGAGGAAGATTTACTTTGTAACTCTACTTTTTAAATAATGGCTAGTTACCCAGCTTTGCTCTTCAATAATCACAGCTGGATTTTTTCTGTTTAATGGCAGTGATTAAAGGAAGTAACTGTTTGCTTTATCCAAGTGGCTTTCCTTTCAATACCCTCTTCAGTGCAGTGTCTAAAAATCCAAGTCACACTTGCATGAAGGAAATATGTCCAGAGTGGCATTATAGCTTCAAGTTAAACAGACAGCACTCTCCGCTAAAACTGAAGTACTTCTGCAGCAATACAGTGCATTAAAAAAAAACCCACCACAAACAAAAAAATCCAAACCAAACCAATATAACCTCTGAAAAAAGATTAATTGCTCTCTACTGCATGGTAAAAAGAAGAAAACAACTCTATGGTAGTCTGGAAAAAAAAGAACGGTTACTTTCCTTTATGTGCTTTTTTATCAGAGTAATGCACTCAGCAAGAGAACCACGTCTGGAAGAGGAAAAGCAGCATCTCCACACGCTAGTTTCACAATAGCTGCTAATATAGTAAAATTCAAAGTCATGCAAGAGAAAACCTTTACCTCAGACACTGCTGCTTGCAAAGCCAAGGTTTCTGTAATGCCATCAGGTTGTTATGCCCTGCATACCACAGCAGAGACAAACAAATATATTATTTAGGCACACAGACCGAGGTAGTGCAAATACATAACCAATGAAGTAATATTATGTGTCAAGGAAAGTAATTCTATCCAATGATCAGCAGAAGCAATTGGATGCATAAGGTTATTTCATGCACGCCCTTGAAGGTCAGAGTCATGTCTACCCAAGAGTGTTTATGCATCTAATATCTGTTGAACAAAAGTAGAAACAACCCGAAGAGTGTAAGACATCTCATGACTTTGCTGTCTTCTAATAAAAGAGTAATCCTCTATGTAAAAATCAGACTCTCAAGCTGCTATTGTCCCAGCCCAAGTCTTATATTCTCCAACTTTATAGTGGACCAGACTGATCAGGGAGACAGAAGTGTTCCTAACATGATTGCTTCATTTTCTGACCCATGCGTACCTTCCCTGGACCAGAGAGCTTGGGCAGACTCTTCCAGGCTGCAGGTAGCCTAGATTTGGGGTTCATCTTTGCTTGCCAAGGCTCGCCAGACAGTTGACAGACATGCAGGAAGACAGGTAGCAGTACTGCTGCTTTTCATAAGCCAAGAGAATCTCTGAGGGTTTGTGCTTAGTGTTTGCTATTGATCTGCTGTAGCTGGCTGCCTGCTCAGCTGTGTGGGGACAAGTAGCACTTTAGAGTCCTTACGTACCCTGAGAAGCTGAGAGATGCAAACTCCTAATTTAAACTCTCTAAATTGCTCTCTGAGGTGTCCAGAGCTGTCTTGTTCTGTCTGTTGTACATTTAGAGCAGTTGGGCATGTTTTCTGTGCAGCTTGCATTACATTTAAAAGGACAGTTGCTTGGTTTTAAGATTTTAGTTTGGACATAAGCTTGGAGTGGAATGCAATCCAATTAAGGTTCCCTGTGCCTGTGCTCTCCACTTATGAAATGAAAATGACATCACTCTACATGGGAGATGTGTAGTTTTGTATACATTAAGAAACTGGTGTTCTTAGTATTCGACTGATGTTTACAGTTGAGAAACTGAACCCTTTCACACCTTCAGCTCATCTGAGCTGAATCTTTCTGTTAAACTTTATGCTCAAAGCAGTTTTGTCCAACTACATATTTTCTATGGTTTTAATGAAACATAACAGGAATATAATTGCAAATCTATGGCTACTTTTGAAACGTAAAATTTGTGGAAATAAACTAGTCAATTCGGGCTGTATTTGCTGCAATCTTTTCCATGGGAAACATCATATATGCCGCTTAGCAATTGTTAATAGGAACCAGAAGCCTAACTGGCAGCTCACCAGATGAACAGAGCATATAAAAGGATACCAGTTCCCCAAGGATATGTCTCGACATCTAGGAATAAGAATACACATTCCATGGCTCAGTTTTCATAAACACTGAATTTGTAACTGAATTCAGCAGTTTCATGTAGTCAGCAGCTCTGCAATGCAGGGCCCAAACAGCAACGTATATCAGAGTTACAGCACACTCTTGCATTTTAGTCCAGTGCTAAGTGGCATGGTGCCACACTGCAAAGATGGACACAACATAACCATGCATAGCCACACTCATAGCCACACTCATAATGCTCAAGGTTTCTAGTTCAGTACTTTTTCTGCTTCTTTTGGTTTAAGCATATGCTCTGAGACAGAGACAAATCAGCTGGAAGTACTTAAGACTCTAGGCAATGTCACAGGTAATTAACACCCTAGATGGATAATGAAATACCAATAAAAGGCTAAGGGTTAAACATTATAGCTGTTAAGAAATGCTCTTAATGAAAATACATCACAGTCTCCAGGATTATGTTTTAACTCTCTCCCAACACTGATGACATAATGGGACCTCCTATCCCTTTCCTATATATTTGGCTTTGACTTTTGTTAGCTTGTGTATGCTCTCTAAAACATGGCCATCTTTTTTGGGTTTTTCAAGGTATTTCAAGGATGAATGTACAGTGTGGATGTATGATTTTCCAAATTTTGTTGTTGTTTTAGTTTGTTAGGAAAGAAATTACAAGAAGCTGGGCGGCTAAGTGTAAAGGATTTAAGGGAGAGTGACTATTTTTAAGAAGAGATTAAAGCATGAATGAGAAGTAAACTCACTGTTTTAGGAAGAAAAGAACTACTGAAAGGTAGTCAGCCTTCAGGAAGGGTCTTGCTTGTTCTTAATAAATAAAGAAATACAATGCCGACTCTAGAAAGCTTTTCCACAGACTTAATATAACATGAAATAGTTGGTGTGCCTAGTAAAAACCTCACTACTGTAAATGTATACTTACTGCTTGTGTCACTCTGTGTTAATTAAATACACCTACCAAAAGCTGCTGTTGTTTTTTATTACCAAAGTAATTAAATACACCTACCAAAAGCTGCTGTTGTTTTTTATTACCAAAGTAATCTTCAAGACCCTTGTGTCACTAGTTGTTGCTTAGTATCTTACACAAAAAATTGTGAGATCCCTACTGGACCCAGATTTTTGCTTTTCTCCACTTCCCCTGTACCCATGCAGATGTGGTGAGTGCTATTATTAGAGGACATTAGAGCTCAGAGCCCCCGGTCTACAAGCCTTGCTATGACAATATGCACTGTAGATCACACTTGGCACCAAGGTGAACATCTGTAGTCTGTCCTCATGGGAGCATGGTGGGATAACTCACACAACTGGAGGGCTGCAATGAATGGCTATGAACACCTCAGAAGGGACAGGCAAGGAAGGAGAGGAGGTAGGGTATTATTATTTCATTGTTATTTCATTATTGCATGAAAGAATATTTTAAAAAATAAATTGAAAATAGGTTGATTTTGGCACAGCTTTAAACACCCCAATCATACATGGCAGGTGGCTGTTGTGCAGAATATGGCAGTCAATGATGGCCCTGGCACACAACCCATGCTTCTTATGTGCCATCCCTTTGTTTATTCAGATTTAGTTTTCTAAATTATCCTATTGTTTAACAGATGCCCATGGTGTTAAAATGCAAGTAGGCCCACAACATATGCCTGCTTTATTTTATTACTGGCATACATCTGCATCTTTTTTTATTTGCCATGAAGACATTTTTAGCACATGATGAAGGAAAGATAGGCTTCCTGCCTCAGCTGATGGATGCTGATAGATGGACAATTTCTCAGAGTAGTTTCGACCATGGGGAATCAGAATATCTAACTGGAATCCAGTCAGCATGTCTCTAAGATATGATATTCGCTCCTTCGTTTTGACTTGGAGAAATGAGGGACCACACGGATCATGTTCAGTTTGCGAAGGTAGCATTCCTCTCATCTTCACAGGGGAATGGGCTCAGGCTTCCTCTATCTGCTTTAGCTGACAGAGCACCATCTCTTCCAGATGCCGTTTGCTGACAGATTGTATTTGCAACAAGATGTGTCATCTCAGTATTCTATTTATGAATACATTTAATTAAAATCCATTCATGCAGATGTAAAAGCATTTACCATTTAAGATGGCTATGACAAGGACATAGCGAGGACTTCTATTCCTGTAACTTCTTTGCCCTTTACTTTGGGCCTTTCAGTCCCTATCTGAATTTTCCAGGATATTCTTGGATTACCTATTTGACTAAAGTGGCTTTCAAATATAGATGCTACAAATGGAAATGTCAACAGAGAAACCATTCAATAATCAAAATCTTTCAATTCCTATCTCTCAGCTATCTGCTGTTTTTTGAAATGCAGCCTCATGAGTCTGACAAGGGCTTCATGCTTAATTGCCAAATTGAAATAGATGCACCTGGTGCAAAAAATAAACCACCACTTCACTGAACATTTGAAGATATTTAAATAACCATTGCATCTCACAAAAATATCCTCCCCTCAAGGCCTCAAGGGCCTCATCCAAATTAAATCTAATTGTGCAAGTCAAAGCAATACCCTAATAGTTTACGCTATGAAACTAAGCACTCCAAAGTGGTTAATGTCAAGGATACCTACGTACTCCTGGTTGTTCGGAGATGTCATGGTTCAGTCTTTACATATGAGACAAGAACCTATTTTTAGAGGACCTTTATGTATGCTGCACTGGGAAAGGCCTGTGATGCCTGGTTCTGTTAAACTTTTCATGCCGGTCAGAGATATTAATGGTGCAAAAGGCCTGGAGGATGGAAAGGGATATCTGCACAGTATCTGGAGACACGTGCTGATTATCTTTCCATGCTACCAAAGGTGTTTGAGTGTCATGTCCTGCCTGTATCCAGACAGGGCCAAACTTAAATATAGATTATTAAATTTTAGTAGAGGAGCATTAGTAACTTTGGTAACTGTTCAGTTATGAACACGGAGAATGACACAGTGGAGCTGATTACTATTATCAGAGTGGCTAGGGGCATTTCTTGAGTTTCAGAGGCAATATTGATCATTTAAAAGAGGATTCCCCAATTGAGTGAGCTCCAGTTATGGGGGTACCACATGAGCAGAGCAGTTCAGAACAACTTTGCTAGACAAAACATCTTCAAAGTATGTTTCATTCAAGCTAAAATGTTTAATGAAAATATAGAAATGCATTTAAAACTTTCCACAGAGGCTCTGTGCTTGGTGATTTGGACCTGGGGAAAGAGATGGGAGAATTCTTTTGATTTCCTAGCTTCCCTGGTTGAAAGGGATCAGGACACTACAAGAAACATTGCTTTGAATAAGTATTACAGCTGTATGACTATGCCTGTCATATTCCACCTCAAGGGATAATTCTGTACAATTCCTTTTTTAGCTAAATATTTGAAAGAGTTTCTCTTATTCTCATACTAAATAAAACCACCTTTCCCATTTTGGAAGCTAAAAACTTCATTATCATCTCTAGAGACTTCAGCTGAAGGCGATCTGTCTGATACCAGATGTGAAGGCAATCAACTTCTGGCTGAGACCAGTACATGTTGAAGAGTAAGTACTGTGAGTCTGTCTAAGCCAGACATGCAGATGGGCTGTGTGGCACCCTGTAATGGACAGCAGATTTCTGAGGCATAGGAAGGCTTCCCAAATGTCTAACAGATTTTCAGCAAATAAGGAAAAGGTCTAGAACTGCAAAATGTTTTAAGGACTTAGGATTAATTGACTGTTTTCCCATGCTAGCTAGCTTTACTATTTGGTGCAGAGTGACTTCATGGGCAGCTATGAAGAGAACATTTTTTTAATGTATAGGTCAGGTTAAGATTGAGTTCTGATCTGGTAGTAAACAGATTTTTAAAATACAACAAACCAGCTTATATCAGTCTGAGTCAGTGGAAAATTCTCAAATGTGCAGAGTAAGTCATTATTTTGTGAAAATTAAACATACCTGTCTCTGAATGCCTACGTTGTGAGTGTTTATAAGCAGGCACAGAGGAAAAAGCTGTAGTCCTTTAAACTGAAAGGAAGGCATTTGGCTCTTCTGCTGCCATAGATGCAAAAACACAGAAGAAAAAAAGACAAAGAAGGTCAAAAAAGTCCTTGTAACCAAGATGAAAAACTATTTGGGATTCTGGTAGCAAAACAGAATAAAGAAATGTAAAACTGTCCAGAAAAATAGCAATTTGCTAGTGCTGCTGTTGAGTAAACAGAACAGATTCTTTGGCCTTTGACAGTTCTGCCATTAGCACAAAAGAATCATTCCTGCTACAACACTGAAGAAAACAAACAGAGATCTGTACTTAATTTGCAGCAAAAGCCTGAAACATCAGACTCAAGAAGGTGAGGACAAAAGACCTTGACAATACCCTGGACAAGCTGCACCTATGAGTGAAAAGAATGAATATGTGATTAGAAAATCGATGCAACATCATGAGGATCTGCAAGCAACAAACCAAGAAACTGTCAGCCAGGAGCAGAAGAAGTAGAACACCTGGGTAAAACACTCCTAGGACTGAGGAGAAGTTGCAAGGGTTAAGATATGCTACACAGCATTGGAGGTAGAATAGTCTGTAAAACTGCCAGGGAAAGTCAGATTGAAGGGGGTCTAGAGAGGTCATTAAATACACCCACTAGCCCAAGGAACAAACAAGCTACCATCATCTGGAACAAGTAAAGAAGTCCTCACTGTAGCGGGTGGAAGGATGCTGAAATCCGCATGAAATCCCTTCTTCCTCACTGAACCAAGTATTATAATTTTGCATTACTGTGGACAGCTACTTGGTATTTTAAAATGTCAGACAACTACTGCAGTTCCTCTTTTATTAAGACCTTTCACTTTGTGAATTATCAATTCACCTTTACATCTGAGGTCAGACAAAATAACTACTCATCAGACAGATGCCCATTCCTAATGTGGGCAAGCACACGTACACAGCCCCACTATGACAGACACGAGCCAATTTCTTTGGTCAGAGGATGTTGTAAGCAGTCAGAGGACAAATCATTCATCTCAACTGAGCTTTCTACTGATCCATGGTGCATGCTGAAAGGGCAGTGCAGTGAAAACATCCCGTGTCACATCTTTTTCTGGTCAAATAAGACTGTAGGTACCAAAGATAACAAGCTGGCATTTTTGACAACTGCTTGAATTCATCTGTGAAGATGTAGGATATCAGTGACACAACTGAAGTCAAGTACTGGTGGAAGTGTCTTTTGTCATGGACTAGCTAGTCACTAATGAGCAATGGATATTTTGCATCTTGTCTGGGATTAATTGAAACATCTACCACTACCCAGGCAGTTCTGTCAATAACAAAGACCTGTCAAAAGCAGTGAATGTAAGAGCTATCTAATGGAAACGGCTACAAAGTGCTGAGGAAAGCTGGGCTTTGAGATGGAAGGTGATTCAAACTCAATCAGTGACTCTCCTACCTTTCAGAACGTGTCCTTTTACTACTGGAAGTGAATAGTGGTAATGATTTTTACCTGGGAGATCCATTTAGAAAAAAAAAAAGGCTGTTTCTAATCACTTCACTGCCAATTTGGCAATAAATTAACCAACTCACTATAAACAAAATCTGAGTTACAATGAAAATTGGATTGCAAGAAAAGTCCTTTGACGGTAAATAAAATTTTACAGCACATGTAAATAACAGTTCAAGTGACTCAGTTTAGCAATGACAAAAGCTGTTTTCAATGCAGAGTAATTGTTCAAATTGCCCCTTTTCACAAGAAAAAAAGCCATTAAAATGAGCCAATTTATGTAGCATTGACAAGAATTGTTTTCAACTGTAGGCATTCTGTTAAAGCTGTTTAAAATTAAGTAGATGATTGCCAAATTGATGCAATTACTTAGACATCATAAAAAGGGTTTTAAAACTATAAATGCATCTGCTAACAGTATTAAATTGAGGCAATTAGCCAACAGGAGTTTTAACCTTGATCTAGCCACCAGGAATCTATTTGGACATGAGAGAGTACTTTCATACATGTCTTACTGTACTTTATAATGGTAATTAAGAAGGGGAATTATCTGGAGATAAGTCACTGATATGAGCTTCTGGAGGTAAGCCTGTCAGTAGCCAACATTAAACTGTGCACTGTGGATACTGTGTTCACATTGATTGGTGCTGCATGAACTGTACTGATATTATTCACCATTATGTTTCATGTATATGCATTTTGCAATTTAGTCAGTAAGTCTTCTACTGGAAAGTGTCTAGAAGCAAACCAATCCCATTAACAGACAGCAATTGTATGAAACGAGGCCTGTGAAACTCCTCCAGTTGTCTCTGCCTCTGGAGGAAGCCTTGGTACAGTACAGACCAGGACCCTATCTGGCTGTGGGCAGTCCCCTGCAGTTATGCTGCTGACTTGGGAGGTGCTGTGTGTAAGATGGCTCTTAAAATGCTCCCAGAAATAAATATCTGATACAAACTGATATCAGCCAGGGTGGTGGGGTGTTGCCGCTTTTATAACACTTCAAACCTTTCTAGATTGTGCTGTGTGGCATTGGGTTAGTCACGTGTGCGCAAAAAGACCAGGTTATATCAATGCCACTGACACTAATATAAGGTTCTTTAATCCTCAATATCAGTTTCAACATGTGAGCTGCAAAACATTTAGGTAAGCCCTCAGAAGTGCAGATTTCAGTTACTGTTTCCCAAGCCCTGTGGTCCTGTTCTGTTTGGTGCTCATCAACTACTGGGATCCCTTGTTTGAAGAGGGCATCCAAATGTTGTCTCCCTGTTCTTTTGTGCAGGAGATCATCTCCTGAAAGAATCCCAGTTTCAAAATGCTCTTCCACTCAAGGTGTTTTAGTTTGGAGGGAATTGAGTCTTTGTCCTGAGGCTGGAGAAAGGTAGGTGGACAGAGCTGGAGTTCAAGTACTTTACTCTAACATTTCCTAAGGGCTATCTTAGATAGCTCCTGTTATCTGTTATTCAGCATAATGGGTGTTGCCAAACCTATTTGGAAATGCTTAACTTTTCCTACACGCTGCTCAGGTACTTCTAAGCAGTAAATTCCCGTCTGAGATCTAGGACCTTGCAAGAGTCTTGCAACTTTCAGCATCACAACACTCAAGCCTGTTTCCAGATAGTCATCTCAGTTCCCATCTGTTAGTGCAAACAATAGTACTGTCTGAGAGGAGTAGTGTCAGGTGGGTGAAAAAGGATTTCCGGTTGTCAGATACTGTAGCAGAAGAAGCTGTATGAAGGGAAGGAGGAACAGATGAGTAGGACTTCTAATTTGATTAGCCTGAATCCTGACCAATTTTGTTCAACCATACTCTCTGTGAGGGGGAACAAAATAGTCATAGAAGAATAACACATGCTCAAAAAAGAAAAAAAGTAAGATTGTTTGAGCTGCATTTCTCTGTGGATCTTTTCTGTACAACTTGATGAAAGCGTTAAAGTTCAAAGTTCTGTCAGTCTGAGTGGGCTATAAGACAGGGGTACCTAGGGTTACCTAGCAATACTCAACTTTGGACCTTACAGAAAGTACTGCCTTTTGGGGCTGAGTGTTCTCTAATGATAATGAATGACTTCGTCCAGTTAGGTTTTCTTGTGTGCACCATTTTTGTGCCCTTCCTTTTTTTTGTGTCCATCCATTTTATGTCCTGGCAGTGAGATTCCCTCACGAGTTAGAGAGCCAGGTAAGGACTATGGCTATGTAGAGATAGCTCCCTCCAAAAAGTGCAATTCCTAGTTCATAATGTTAATGCAGTCTTCTAAATGACTCATGAGAGTTCCACCCTATGGCACAGAAGAAAGGTCTGGTGGAGAGGACAGTTACAGGAGAACCATTAGCCATCATTCTCAGTAAAGCTGCACCCACTAAAGAAGGGACCATTGATCAACCAGCTCTGGTTATCATATACACAGTATATGAGTCCATAAAAAATATGGTGGCTTAATGGAATTTCAAACATTGTATTTCAGAGTCCAATTACTAACTGTAAGGCAAATAAAGACACACAAAGATGTAAAATGAGAATTACAGAACATTATAAATAACAATTCTTGTTCCTTGTTAAATTTTTTTCCCCATATCTCTAAAATGTTGGGCTTCCTCACAGATTATGTTCAATAATTCTTCCTGCACTGGTCAGGCTCTGATAGTTTGTCTGAAATAAAATGAAGCAGGTCATCAGAGAGGAGCAATCAATGGGGAAGTTTTTATATTGAGTAGAGTTCCATGGAACTCTATCCTGAATCTATGCATTTCTCTCATTAAAGTATTGACTGTAGGAATTGAGAGTTTGCTATTAGATCTGCAGGTAACTTCAGTCTGGGAGAAGCCACAAACACTTTGGAGGAAAGTTCTAAAATCTAAAATTATCTCAACAAAAAATGTGAAAATTTCCTTAAATAGTAGGAGGCCCTTCAACAGAGAAAAGGGGGAAATATATGCAGGAATAATCAATGGCACAAAATCTAGATAGGAAAAGAATCACAATCTCAAGGAAAAAATAATAAAAAATTATTTTTAGCATGATATATAAATAAGAAGTAGTGTAGATCCTGTTTAATTTTTTTTTCATTATATTCAGTAGTAAATAACACCTCAGCAGAAGTATCATGTCCATGTGGGGTATTGCAGGTCACGACAAACATGGAAGAGGCAAATCAAATTTCAGAGGAAATCATCTGAGGAATCAGGAAAACAAAACTTGTGCACATAGAAGGTAGGAAGTATATTTGTTTAATACAGAGAAGAGACTTACTCAGGACACACAACTATTGTCTGGAATAATTTAAAGATTTTTTTTTCAAAGGAGGAACTGTTCTCAAATGCACTGGAAATAAAACAAGGTCTGAGAAGCTTAAAATGGAGCAAAGAAAATTTAGGACAGATACTGAGCAAAATCTTCTAACAGGCAGGAGAGCTAAGAAGTCAATAGACTACATAAGTAGGCTGTGGAAACACTGCGAGGGTTTTATAGAACAGATTGCACCAGTCTCCCTGAGAAACAAGATACTGGGGACCTTGTAGTTGGGCACAACAGAGGGGAAATGAAGCGGCTACCCAAGATCCCTTCCAGTGCTGCTTTCTGCAATTCTTCACCCAAGAGCATCCTCAGCAAAAGCTTCAGGCAAGTCATTTTTCAGACCCACATAGTACTGTCCAAATGCTAGACTGTTTAGACTGCTAGTGTTCACTGCCTTCTTCCATCTTCCAAAGAAATTCAACTTTGCAAACAGCCTATTTATTTTATTTGCTGCATTTTATTATTAATCAGTTGTTGCTGTCTGGTTCTCTGTAAGACACACACAATTTTACAGGAAAAACACATTTGGAGTTCATAGACTTTCAGTTTACTGGAGTATGTTCTCATCAATGGGCAGCATACAAGAAAATCTCTTTTCTCTTAGCCTTTGCTTTCTTAAATCTTTTTCTACTTCCACCTCTTGTAGTATCATAGCATTTTTAGTGAAGGTTTATTTTGCCTTCTTTGTTTCCAGAGTCTGTTCCCACATCCCTCAGGCAGGCAAGCCGAGCCACTAGGATTTCACAACATTACGTATTGCCTATTTCTTCTCTTTTGGAAAGGAACAGTTTGCTGTCTTCCTTGATTCCTTTTCTGTGCATCCATTTTGTTATTGCACTTTCCCAGTCTAGAAAGGTCATTATATGAGGCAATGGTATGTTAGCTGGTGTGTAATTCACAGAGGAGTTTCTTGTGTCTTGACAATATAAGTGATTATCGGTGTCAGTTTAGACAATCAACTTTTATCAAAATATGTTTTCTGGATACTTTTCCACTCTAACTGCTCACCAGTGAACTCTCTCTAGGTGGTCTGTGGCTTTCTTGTACCCAGGAACATGCAGATGACTGAACAGTATGTTCCAGTTGAGAACTTAGATGATGTATGTTTTGGGTTTTTTTTTTAAAAAAGGACCACATTTTGCACTGTAGTATGGCTTTATTGTGGTTTTTTTTTTTTTTAAAGCCAGGTTTGAAGACATTAGTTTTTAAATATTCTTAATGGATGACTTTCTGATGATTTTTTTTCTAAAACAGGAAATCCTAGAACTCAAAAAGCTCACCTCTCTGTGACTTTATGTTACCTGATCCCCTGTATTTTTGTTACTTCATTTTGCTTCATTGTATCATACTTTGTTTTTAAAATACAATTACATTCCTCTTTACATTGTAACCTCTACAGCGAAACAATTGTCTTTTGTGTCTGTGCTCCACATAGGCTGGGATTACTCTCTATTTCAAGACTTGAGAGTTTACCGTACTACAGATAGTGAATGAAAACAGATCGTGCTAGTTGTATGACCCAGTTGCAATGCTAAAATAACCATGGAAATGGCAACAGTTTTTCTTGAGATCTTAGGGGTTTTTTTCTGCTGTGCAAAGAAACCTTTCACTGATGAGAGTTTTGAAGGAAGAATGGTATTCCGCTGCTGATATTTTCATTTATAGTATTCACAGATCTCAGAATATCTGAAAGGTAGGTGAAGTAGCCAGAGTAATACTCCCTAGAAATGTCAAGAAACATGTTTTCTCGAAGAAGTAGCTGAGACGGCCACTAGTTTTCCTGTGATACCTGGTGCTGCCTTAATTTTGTGCCTTTTTGTAGGATCATGTTGTCCATTGTGCATCAGTGGCACTGTGACTAGTCTATTGTATGCAAATGCCTGTGAATCCTTCAAATATTTCAGTGTTATTTTTCTGCTAGTGATTGAAATCTTGGACTTGTGCCTGTCATTCATTATTCATTATTCAACATGACAAAATTTGGTCACAGGCAGAAAACAAGAACAATACCAGCAGGTTTGGATAGCATAATGTATAATTAAAATGAATAATTTCAGTCAGCAAATTCAAAATCTAGTCCCTTAGTAATGCTTACGAATAAGACACAGAGAAGAGATGGCATTGGAAACTTTTAGCAAATAGAACAAAAAAGGTGAAATAAAACTCAATACTTTTAATAAATATGTAATTTAAATATTTGGTTCTCCTTTGACCCAGCCTTTAAGGATTTGTATTACTGAGGCTATTGCAGGCTTTAGGAACAGATTCAAGGGCTGAGAACATTATATTTCTTTTTCCAACATCTATTTGAGTCTATATTAATAAATATTAAGTTACTCATTAACTCACCAACAATTGTGCTTCTGGAGTTTTTGCAGAGATAATTAAATTTGTCATTTTCAGATCTCTGATGTTGTAGAGATATCACCATCAGTACAATGTGAAGGGTGCAAGACCTCTCCTTAAGAGGAAAGAAGGAATAAGACAATTCAGTGGTTCCACTAACTTTGAACTTCTAGGAATGATATTACCTAGAACTGAAATTTCCATTCACAGATTTAAATGAAGAGAACTTACTCCTTCAGAATGCTGTATTATGATACATTAATTTCATATCTTTACTTGAGCATTCAATATTAGAATTCAAAACACAAGTAGACTGGGATGCTCTATTGCTTTAAGTCATAAAACTGTCACGGAGAGGATGTCTTTGTATGCTGACCTACTTTTATACCCTGCTACCCAGAAGCATCCCATACTTTTAGCATGTTAATGTCTTAAGCAAAATGCAGCTACAGATGTGATCTGAACAAGCTTGATAAAAACAGACTGACATCTATCTTCTCTGAACCTTTCCTGAATGCAATTAAAAGAAAAAAAAAGATAAAATATCACCTTTTCTGAGACAGATCAAATGTAGTTTGGAGTTTTGATGATCCTTACTACATTCAGTAGTTCACAAATTATAGGTTAAGGGTATAACACATGAAACTCAGGTAGTCACAGTGAAAGTCAAAATTTCTATGTTTCGCTGGAAAAGCAGTACTGTAATGAATAGGAATTTTATTAACAGGGGCAATGCTTTCTGCTTCTTAATTTGGATGATCAGAAAAGACAATCTGTATCATAAATTTCCCATCTCACATCACAAGCAGAGAATTGTGGAAAGAACTTTACTATCTTTGTTTCTGTTCAAACTGTTCTTTCAGATTGGTGAAACCCCAATAGTTTAGACCATTCCTCAACACTCACCTCTAAAATCCAGCAAGTTTTCTCCAGAAGTTAAACCTAGCCATCAACAATACCTTCTCTGTTGAACTTATCAGTTATTTATAATTTTTGGGTGGTCTTATGAGATCTGTTGTGACTTAACTCCCCAGCTGGATGGACTACTGTAGCACAAACTCTTCACTTTATAACAAAGAAGAGATACTACTACTCTGATTAGTCTCTCATCTGGCCAGAACAATCTCTGTCATTGCTGAAATAATGGGAGGATTCATATGCCCTAAGTTAGTCATCTGACGTTTAGACTTGTATATCTGAGTTCCTTACTCCAGGGTCCTTTTACATTCAGTGGAGAGAAGTATTAACTTCCCAAAGCTCATTTTATCTAGCCCTCATAAGAAAGACAGAACAAATGTATCGTCTACTGAAAGCTCTTTCTCCATTGACTTCACAAGGAAAAGTGTGATTAGCAAACCTTGGACACATAACTGCAATAGGACTTCAGGTAGATGAGTCCAACTCAAAGTGTTTTTTTTGCAGAACTATTAAACTTCTTGAAATTAAATAATTCAGCTCTACAGGAGAATTATTAATTGTAGTTTTCTTGGCAAATTCTTAATGTGTATGCATAGTGGGTCACTAAGTTCTTCTTCAGGTTATGCTACTGAGTGTTTTACTCCAAGAAATGCTCCCTCTGAAAATAATTACTCAAGGAGTAAAATGCCATACAATTTCCGTATGGAGAGGAAACTATGAAATGATTGCTGCATTTTTGGGCAGCATTCATAAAAGTGGCTGAGAAGAGAACATCTCTGTTTTTCTCTAGCTGATACAACTACATCTCTTAGTCAACTACTTCTTTTCCACTTTCATGTATAGATATGCATATAAAAGTATATCTTCTGAGTTTTATTTGCTCTGCCTTCTTTCTCTAAGCAGCTTTGTGTAGTTGCAGAATCCAAATATTTTGAAAACCTCAGTCTTTTGGTTAACAAATTTTTTTTCATTTCATGCTTATAGGTTAGCATGGCTATCCTAAAGTATTTAAAATTTAAGCCAGCATATGGCTCAACAAACTCAGTGATCTCTTTGACCATGGCTAGAATAGACTTGCAAAATATGTCCTCTAAACTTTGCTTGCCAAGGTTGTCATGCTGAAGGGCATAACTTGCCAGTATGTCCATTCTTGATCTTCAAACACAATCATATTCTACTTTAGGAATACCCCTAGTATCAGCAGTGCTGTCTTAGGTGATGATTGAAAGTCAGGCCCAACATTAATGCACAGCTGTAGTGCACAAATACCTGACAGAATTTAATGAATATGTTATGGCTCTGAATCTTTTACCTTGACTTTGTGGCTGTTCTCATGACATACAATGTCTCTGGAAAGATGGTAAATGATTGAATCTTTATTTCTTATTTCCACTTTTTTTTCTGTGATACTTATAATACTATTTATTTTGATGTTATTTCACTGCAGAGAGAAATTTCGGGTTCACAATAAGTGTAACAATCAAAGGCAAGCTTATTGCTCCAGGGAGCATGTGGTTGAGTTGCTCTTTTTTAACGCTAGAGGGAAGTGTATGTATAGACACTGAGGACTGTGCAGCTTGCACTGTGTTAATTTGTTATATGAACAGCATTTCCTTTTAAATGGATGAAGACTTGAGAGTACTAATGATGAAAGGCAAAAGGTATAATGTATTGGGCAATGGTATAGGATTGAAGCAACCTGAATCCTGGGTGTCACCTTCTGGGTGACTCCTGGTCAGGCAGTTCACCTCCCGTTTATTTGTTTAGACTGCCCATTTTTTCAGGGCAACAGTTCCGATCAATTTCATAGTTGACAAAGAGCAACATGCACTCCCAGAAGCAAAAGCCTACAACTGTCTTGAGAATAAGAAACAGTTTGAAAACAAGAAAGAAGAGAAATATTTATGGCTTATCTGTTGCCATTCCTAAAGCTGTGAGCCTGTGGCAGGATGGCCTGTTTTATGCACAAGTACAGTGGGCAGCACACCAGTCAGCTCCAGAGCTTTACCAGCAGCATGAAGAACTTCAGTGATTTTTTTCCAGCTGCACTTTGGTATAGGAATGCTAAAGGAACTTTTGAAATAGAGGAGAAAGATTGCTAATGAAGACTGTTGTAAGACTGCTCTATGATATTTATGATGGATTAGATGTACCCTCCCCATTAACAATAAATAGAGGTATTTAATCTCCTTTGTGGGGAGAGTTTTCCTCCGTAAGTGCTATTCTTCACTTCTGTTGGCAGATCCTGATGTAGGATTTTGCATATAAGTAAAAGATCCCTTGGTGATTTTATGCTGACCTATGTGAATCCTGATCCAATATTCACTTCAGCTTGAGAAGAGGGTCCCATGGCTTTGCTGAGCTATAAATATTTATATTGATACACATAATCATACTGCTCTAGTGTCAGCTAAAGCATGAAAGGAAATCAGAAGAGACTTAGGAAGAGGAAATGCATTCAGAGGATAAAGAGGAAATGAGAATTTTCTTCCAGCTCTGGTCAACTGTGTGATCGTCTGTGTGATCACCTGTCTCGTACCAATACCTCAGCAGAGGAATTCTTTCTAGAAGTTTCACAAGAAAATACCAAGAGAGTCAATGGGCAGATATGTCATATGAGGTACCTGATTAAGCAATGGTACTTCAGGAAATATTCTGACAGTTTTTAACGGACAATTTAAAAATGACTTAAATTGTATATGTTTCAAAAATTAAAGAACTTGCCTGTATAATAATAAATATTTAATAAATAAATTATAGGAAGAAGCAAATAGCAATGCATAACATAAGGAAAGCAGACATTTGCTATAGCTAAAGCGTTATAAGATTATGTTGTAAGACTATGCCTCCATACGCAATGAAAATATTAAGATGAGTGGCCAGTTTATTCTATATAATAATCAGCATTTATAATGAAGTCATCAATTCATTGAAAACAATTATATCTTAGTTCCAGTTGTTCTTCTTTCTTCTTCTTTTGGTAACTGCTCCTTCTTCAGATTCCCCTGCTGCCTCTGGTCTTGCTCAGTTTATGCAAGGAGTTCACACAATCCTACAACACACCACTGCAGTCTTATGCTACATGCAACTGCTTCAAATCCTCAGAGACTGTTTCCTCAAATGTACTTGTACTGCACTCCACTGGACCTATGTCTGACCAGTGTTTATGGACCCTCTGTATTTTTTTTAAATCTATTTTATTAAAGCTATAGTCCCATTCAATAGTACTTATATCTATGATAATTTTGCTTTTAAGCTGAGAAGAGAAAGTGAAGACTTCAATTTATTTGAATGGAAGTAAGAGACTTCTTTTTTCCTTGCCAAAATACTGAAAGATACACTAGTCTACTAATCTGTGTTGGATGAAATACTCTATTCAGTCAACTCCCCTCCCCCATGTTTTATTTCCAAGCACTTTTCATATAGACATTAGACACAAAGCTGTTTTTGTCATTACTGAAGGAACATTAGTGTTTTACTTGGCTATTGGTAAACTGGTTTTACTCAGCTCCTCATTTACTCAGCTACTGCTTGGAACACTTGTGTCTAATGAGTAAGCTGAAATTCATTTCTTCTCTCCACCTGAAGGTGCTTGAAAGTACATCTAGAACTGAATAGCTATAAGCTGTTTATCTCAAGTATCTCTTCTGCTCAATATCATTCAGTAAAGAAGTCACTGAGATCTCTTAAGAATACTTACTGGATGATATTACAGTTAAAAAATCTGCAGATGTATTAAGACATTTGCTGACTGAAAGGTGATAAAATGAAGCACAATGTTAGGGAACAGTTCTTTTTTTATGAGTCAACAATACCATAATTACTGGATTTGAGTTATAGTAGTAAAACTTTAATGTAAGTATCAGAAGAAACCTTTATGAGGACCCTTCAACATCATATTCAAGGAGCAAGTGTGATAGCACCCTACTGGATTTGGTTTGCCAGGATAAGAATGGCCAATGTTTCCACTGTATGAAGATGGAAGAAAAAGCCTTCTTGGCAAAAAACCCCCACTTCACCTAAGGGGCACGTTTTCTGCAGCGTCCAAGAGGTAAATGTTCATGGGACTTCAGAGTTCATGAAAGTCTGGATGAGCATTCAGACTTTGAAGTGCTTGAGACATCCTTGTCACTTGATTTTCTATGTCATTTAAGCTGTGACTTGTGTGCCTTCACCTATGTCTTTGTTGTCTTCACTCAAATATTAACATATTCTGTTACTTACATGTCACATGGGGTTCTGTTAGGAAACAAATGGACTTATCACCATACCATCACTTCATTTTGATTCCTTTTCCTAACCTTCAACTTCACTTTTTTTTTCAGTTGTCAGCATATTTGTATAATGTTTCTCCCTAACAAGTAACTGGCCTCTGAAGTGAAAGCAAAAGGGTAGAGGGAGAAACATGTGATATAGGACCATTTTAAGTCTAGAGATAAAGCATCAGCAATCGTTCAGGCACAAGTGACTGAATCAGCTTTTTTTTTAACCCTATTGTCATAAGACTACAGTTGCAGCCTCATCTTCTTGCATGACAGCAGAACCAAGGTCTGTAATTCAAGGGCAGCTGGAAATTACAATTGTCTACTGTACTGCCATGCCCAATAGAAGTAGCTCAAAAGCTTCTTGTATAATAAATACTTCTTAGTTCTCCTGATGTTTATTTGGCCTCTCTTTATTTTTTTTCTTCCCACAAAGATTTTTTTCTCTATTTTCCATTTGCCTGCAGGTCTTCCTGAATATTGTAGTGGTGAATAGCTGTGGTAGATTCCAGGATAATTTATTTGAACAGGAAAATATTCCTACTATTTATTTATTTATTCATTCATTAATTCATCCATTTTGAAAACAATTATGAATGTTCCTGTAACCATTTAGACTTCTCCCAGGAAGAAATTGGACTCCCTTCTCTCTTCTGATGCTTTGCTATCATGATGTGTGATCCTCCGGGCCCAGTGACGCCTCTTCATGGATGCAGGAAAAAGTAGTTCTAACCCTGTGTATCCCATGCCTTGAAGGCGAAGATTCTTACATGGAACTGGAGACGTATAGACACAGTTTTTCTCAGACTGACTAAAGAGTCTTATTTACTGGGAAGTTTTCATGCTTCTTTCCAATGTGTCTTTCCAGCCCTACCACCATCGTCTTTGCTCTTTGGTAGTTACCTTTGTAAGACAGGCCTTCAAATGGGGTGCTGGGTGGGTGATGATATCTAACATTTCCACCTGGGTCACTTACAGTCTCAATGAGAACAGTAGTTTGCAAATCTAAGCAAAAGGATGCATCCTCTTCATTCATGTAAGTCACTGGAGAAGAGAGATCTTTTTCACAGAATCATAGTGATTTACATTGGAAAAGACCTCTAAGATCATTAAGTTCAACTATAAACCTAAAACTTCCAAGTCCATCACTAAATCCTATCCCCAAGAACCACATCTACAAAGATGACTGGACCTTCTGCAACTAAATGTTTTCTCCATTAGCCAGGCAAGAATTTGGACAGTTATTTAAGGAGGGCTGGAAAACAGGTTCTCTTCATCCAGGATGACACGAAGCCATAAGGAAAGTTGAGACACGAGCTATTCAAATGAGATCCTGCCCCTGATTTTCCTGTCTAAGATAGAAATGGCACTTCAGGCAGTAGGGTCACCTTCTGCTGGCTCCCACCCTCTTACAATATGATAGCTGGTGTTAGGTTGGGTGTACTAACTCAGCCATAGAAGTATGGAGAGATGTGAATGTATGAACTATGTCATGATTTTACAGAAGAGAATGTCTTCCAAGAACACAAGGAAAAGAGTAAATTATAGAACCGGTCCACTTATTTGCTATAGTGTCATGGAAACCTCTTCAATATCAGGACATCTAGGAAAAGTATTTTCACTGGGCTTCTAGCAAAACAAAACCACCTAAAAATGACAAAAAGAAAAAAAGCAATTCCTGTTTTTCTTCTTCTCACTGATGTTCAGTTGCAGCCTTATTCAACTCAGCTGGTAGCATTTTTTTCCAGCCAGAATAACCTGACTGCCTAGTGCTGAGCACTCAGATTTCAATGTACAGCCTTCAATACAGCCCTGTATAAGTAATGAGATAGCTCCTGGGAAACACATACACTTTTTGTATCAGAGGGAACATCTGTAGATAATCCCTTCAAGTAAAAATTTGGGTTTTAGCTACCTTAGCAAACAAATAAACTATATGAACTGTGTAACTGTCTGCCAGATGTGTTCAGTTGTGATGAATTGGTGCCACAGTTGATTCAGCTGTAGAATGTAACCTTAGCACTTGCTAGATTTCAGATTTGTCAAGAAGAAAAGCCCTTAGAGACAAAGCAAAAATTGATTGTGTGAAGCACATAGCACTGAGAGAAATTTATTTTTGTCATCATTTCTGTCCTTTATGTATGTTATTCCATTTATTTTTCTTAGTCCCTTATAAATATTGTAGTGATTTATGGTAATACTGGACTCTGATTAACGATTTTATTTAGCTATAGGTTGAATTTTTCTAGGAGATTAAGTCTTAACCTGCTAATGATGGATATAAATAGATTAAATTGTTTGATTATCCACATTTTTAGCTCTGCTGAGACACGCTTAATCAGAAATTACATTTGCTTATCACTTCTGATGGATTTAAAAAGAGAGGACAGACTGGCAAATTGGTGAATTTCATGCACTACATGTCGAAATTACTAAAGATAATGAAAAAGAATAAATTTTAAAAGTAATCCTTAAGATGGCAGTTCTCCACTCTTCTTTTTGGAATGTTATAATCAGCTACAATTCTTTGATGTCCAAGTTTCAATATATTATTCTGATACAAATGTTACAATCAACTAAAACTAAGAATCTTTCAGTCAAGATATTCTGTTTTCTTGTACTGTTCTCAGAGCAGACCTGAATTTTGCTTGTTTTAAAAAAAAATAAACAAAACCAAAACTGATTTGTGTTGTATTCTAGACCATATCTGCAAACCACTCACCTTCATCAGAATCTTTTTTTTTTTTTTTAATATTCCTTATTTACCAAAGTAGTACTAGAGTAATTAAACAAAAATCACATAAATTAGGTTTGAACCCACAAAACCTCTGTTCAGCTCTGATTTTGGTTTTGAGTATATTTTGGTAGATTAGAGTATGTGTTTTCAGGCTAGAGTGAAACTTTCAGGACTATCTTTCCACAGAAATGAGGTCTGGGTGGGGAGGGCTCTGTTTCATGCTTAAGCAGGGAAATGCTCACCAGGCTGAGTACAGAGTCTTTGGTGGAAGCAAGTGGCTAATCCAAGACACTTTTCTCTCTCAAGTGAGTGGTGCTGAAGAACAAACACACCAGGATGGCTTTTGGGTGCTGAAAGGGGGAAGGTGGAAAGTATAAGGGTGAAAAAGAGCAAGGCAGAACTTCAGAAGGATGAAATAAAAGGGTAAAAGATCTTGAGGTAAAGCAGGATTAAGTAATATTGCTGGTTCCAAGACCACAGGCAAAAGGAGTTTTGATGAGTAGAAGATGAGAGGAAGGCCAAAAATATTAATCATGGTGACAGTTTGAATCATATTTTCCAATTATGTTCCCGCACTTTCTTGCAGGCTCATTTCTTTCTTCCTCTCCTGCACTCAAATAAGCTCAGTTGGAACAGTTGAGAATGAAGAGTCAGCAAGATGAAACTGGAAGAACTGTGAAGTTACAGCTGGTAAAAGTACAAATGAAACCTGCATGCCAGCATAGTATATCTAATATCCTCAAAGAAATTGTCCATTAATACGGAAAGATCAGGACCTGCAGAGTGGTTTTTTGCATATTTATCTCAATCCTTTTATCATTTGTTTCTGTTCTGCTGCTCACATAAATGAACCCCCGTAACTGCAACTCTTGCTGTGGAAGGGTTTTAAGTAATCATTTCTTGAAAAGGGAAAATAGTACTGACAAGGAATGAATCTGATTGTTGTTCATGCCAAGACTGACTTCTGTAATATTTTAAAGCTCCACAAATCTTTAAATAGGTCTTTGCAGTGTCCTGCTTGTCAAAGTATTCCCTATAGTGAGATGAAGTTAAGATGATTCCATGTCACAAAGACTCCTAAGCAAATGTGACTTCTGATCTATTTTTGTCTTTCAACAGACTTTATTTGTTTATTACATAAATAATGAACTCAGTTGGATGATGTAAAATTGGCAACAGAGATTTCCAAGTACAGAAAAATTAAACAGCTATTAGTTTAATCTATCATTCATTGATTCTTTTGTGCAGAAGTAATCCACTGGATACAAAGAATAACTCAAGGAATTTGTTTCTTTCTGTGTGATCCACTATTTTGCGCAGTTTATCAATTTAAAAGCAGTTATGCCAGGAACTAGTGAAATATATTGATGAACATGTAGAAATATAAAAATGGGCAGGTCACAATGCCTGAACACCAGCAATGACTTCCAAATCCTAATAGTAATTAGAGATAGGGTTAATTAATTTAGACACCATATAGGATTCAGCTCAACTAGTATTAGTTATTTAAAGGTCTAAGTAAACCATCCAGATTCTCTTTACAGTTATAACCAAGAGAAAGCGTAAAAGTGAAAATACTTTCATTTAAACTGTTATTCTTCTTTGTTAACTGCAGTGGGAACAGTGAAACTTGCTTGATTAATGAATTGTTTGGAAGTTCCAAGTGCTTAAGAAAGTGCTTAAGTCTTAAGAAAAATGAACATGTCAAGTACCTATCAGAACTCCACTTAGACAGAAGATTTGTATATGTTATTCCAAGACAGTGAAGGAATAATGGAAAGGGAGTTGTATGATCCTCCAATCCTTGTTTAGCAGAGGATTACAAGAGTTTGGAATTTAAGCAAGAGTGGTCACACTGAATTCAGGCACTTGTGAAAGTGGTTGCAGAATAGTAGTGTGACAGAGTAAGTGTCGACAAGGGCATAAAGTAAGGAATGAGTTGAGTTATCTTGGGATGTCAATGAAGTTTAATTTATAGAGGAATGACTTGAAGTAGGACTGAAAGAAAAATCAAAGACTTTTATCACCTTGTTAGGTGGTATTACTTTAGAATTGGATGGCACAAATCACTTTACCAGGGTCATTTTTGAGAAATTCCAGGCTTCCAATTCTTTTCCTGTTGACATCCTAAGTTGCAGGTGACTAAATGGTAAAGGGGATAAACTCCCCAGAATCTAAAACTGGAAAAGATTTTATCTCCCTGTCTCCCCATGCCCAGATAGGCTACATCAGGCAACTTCATTTTGATACTAGACTATTTAGTTCCAAAAATAAAGTATGAAGCAAGTCACTCAGCTAGCAAAGTTTCTTATGCAAAACAAAGCTTTGAACAAGCAAATGGAGAACTATTGCCAAATGTTACTCCCTATACTGATACTGGAAAATGCACTGCTCTTAGGTGCTCTTTTTGTTTATGTAAGGTAAGTAGAATTAAACCCTAAAATTAAATATGTATTTTTTACCAGTAGATGAAAAACTTAATCCAGTAAATTTTCCTTTACCTAAAAAGGAAAATGAGGGAAATAGGCAGTAAATAGAACTTTACATAGTGATAGCTGCAGGGAACAGAGATTGATTGCCCTCTCAGTAATCAAAATCACATAGTAAGCTTTCAGTCTCCACCAATGTAATTATTCAGACTTCAGCAATTGCACATTAAAGGCTTGATAAAGTTTTTAGGTGATAATTGAATACAGGGCTAAGGATCCTTTCCCTTAAAATGGATGCAATTAAAGATCTCTGAGTAGTTTTTTTCTCCTCACTAGCTGAATAAAACAATAAATGAAAAATTATTTATTTCAAACAAATTTTATATTTTAGTCTTTGTCAAAGCAGGAGAAAAAAATAGTCACATGTTCACTGAAGCATTACATTGAATGGGAACATAATATTTGATTTTCATACATTTTTGGACTAGCAATGAAAGGAAGAGCTAAAATTAATGGCAGTTTAGTCATTGATGTTTTACCTAATTTCTAGAGGTTAGTAAATTCCACAGGAAGGCCAAAGACTCCTATCTGTTTCTGTCTGATTACTTCAGGAGAGTTGAACAGAAATCCCTCAGGAAGCTTCCCTAAATACATACCGTGCTGGTATGAATGCCATCTTCCTACAGTGAGGATCCTTCCTCTGTCTTGGTCATATGCTGTTTCATATCAACATCAAACAACTCACTGGAGCAGGGAGTGGAATGAAAATGTCCTACATCCTCTGAGAGTGCCCAGCAGATCAAGCTAGGTAGTGAAATAATTCGCTCCTTCACATGATGGTTCAATGAATTTTAAATAGTTTACGCTAAGCACAGCAGCTCTAGCAGACTGATAGTACTTTTTTGGTGTGTGGCAGATGTGAGTTCAGATCCCTTCAGGCAGAAAGGCTTGATCCCTGGTCTCTCATGCGGTGAGTAAGTACCTAAGCTATTGGATAAACAGGATTGTTAACATTGTTTGTTTGGCTACAAATATTTGAAGAAGTTGGACTAAGTTCGTGCAGAATTTCTACCTGAAAAAAAGCAATTTTTTCAATGCAGAAACTTGCAACATGAAAGCAAACATGAAACACTAATTTACACACAAGATCTTTAGGTTTTTGTGTGTTAAAAATGTTTAGTTTCAAAGAGTGTGTCTTACTGAACATTGCATGTCTTTCCATATGAGTCTTCCTTTCTTCACAAATAAAGATCACTCCCTCAGTGGTGTGCAGCATCAGTACAGTATATCAGTGGTTATTTTTCTGTATGACTCCAGACCCACAATGAAAATATTGAATAGTTGGGACCAACTACTATCCCGCACAGAACCCCTGAAACATACACCTTGCTGATAAAGACCTCCCTGTGAGCTTCTCACTTCAGCATCCTTTAGATTCCTGAATACTCTTTAAAATATTGTTAGTGGTCTGAAAACTGTCTTCCAAATGGGTGGGTTTCCATATGACAAACCTTTCTGGAAAGGAACTGATCAGCAGGTCTTGCGAGGCACCTATATACAAAGGAACATGACAGAGTATACTCAAGTATATTAGTAAGGTGATTCCTGAATTTTATCTCTAGACCATATGGATGAAGCAGTAGTAGATAAGCTGTGCTGCTGTTAGCCATGCCATAACAGTTTTTCCCTTCTTCCTCCATCATTGTCACTTTGATCTCACTCATCATAAAATTATGTGGGGGAAGGGGGAAATGAAAATCTGAAACTACACTCACTTGCTCTTCTAATAAATTCCCTCTATTGTTGTTAATATGCTGAAGTGCAGATGGGAGACTGGAGTGACCATTTTAATTCTTTGTTCTGGTGCACGTGCAACCCCTCTCTAACATTATTCACTTTGCTGTAAAAAGACTTTTCTGGTGTTGGGCAGATGAAGCCTCATCCAAAGTCTGACACGTCTACCAGGTGTCACTGAAAATCAAAAATCCTATATAAGAGACAAGGTTGTTTGTAAGAGTCACAGACATAATGAGATTTCTCTGTTTCATTTCCTTTTTCTCTTCTTTTCTGTTTTCTATTTGCCTTGGGGTATGCAGTGTAACTGTAACATCCCAGAGACTCACAAGACCTGTGAGAATGTATCCAAACTGACAGGAGAGACAGCATTGCCTTCTGGGAATTCCCAGCCTTGTCACACACTTTATAATATAAATTATGACTAAACACAAGAGATTTTTTTGATTTTAAATTAGAATTTGGTAGACCCAGTGGGAACTTTCACCGTGTTTTTACACGTGATAAGAAGCAAATCATCTGGTTATATCAGAAGTTTTACTGTTTGTTGAAGAGGCAGAAAACTCAGCTACAAAGAGAAAAATTACTCCAGAAGAGGGAAAATCTAATTTTCACTGACTTTCTATATTATATTCATTGAATGACAATGATAGAACAAGCAAGATGTTGGCTGTCTGTCCAAAATACAGCAGCACATGTTCCATATTAATTCACTGAAGTTATTGTAGAAGTTCTTATTTTTTATATTTTGACTGAACTGTAGTTAGTAACAGTCAAACAAAAATACAATCATGGAGGAGAGTTTCTCCCACAGGCAGGTTAATTTTTGCAACACATTTCCTCAAACTTTCTGAATATCAGGCGTGTGACAGATTTGATATTTAACCTCTGTGTGTGCATTTTCCCTGCTGGATGGTCAAAGATTGGGAGGGGAAAGTGTCCAGACATGTCTTGACCCATGTCTGTCAATGCTTGTCCCTGACTCACCTGTGGTCCATGCAAGATGCTGGCTAGCCAAGTAACTGATGAACACACAGCTGTAACCAGCCCTTCCTGGGTCCCTTCTGCTGTCCTCTTGGCTATCTGTGCTATGCCACCAAGAAGAAACTGGCTGCCTACATTGACACCTTCCCTGCATTGGGGTCCACCTCCTCACACCTCCCACACAGTATAGAACAGATCTGATTTCTTTGGTGAATTTTAAATGATCTAAGGTCTTGGAAAGCCTTATATATTTATACACTTCACATAATACACTTATTTATTGTTCAGGATTTCTTAGTAGAACAAAACTGGATAACAGTATTTGTCACAGGTAAGAACTATTGACTGCAATATGACCAGTCATTGAAGTTTTTGTAGAGGAGCTTGGCCAGATTTCAAGGTCTGGTTATACAGCACTCTCTGTGGGTGATGTGTTGTCATATATTACAAGAAACAGTCCATGGTGATAATACTTGCTGCTAGGCTTTAACAACTGGAAAAGTTAGATTAACAAAATGTTTTGAAGCACAAACGTGGCAATATCTAATNAAAACTGGAGACAAATGACTCCACATGGGCCAAGAGCTACCAAAATAAAAACAAAAAAAAAAAAAAATAAAAATAAAAAAAACAAAAAAAAAAAAAAAAAAAAAGAAAGAAAAAAACCCCACAAAAGGTCAGACACTCAAAGAATTGTAAAGATTATTGTGTTTCATATGAGGCAAGTTCTGTCTGGTCTTTGCAACAATGGCCCATTTTCCATTGAATTATAAGATTTTACAAATGCCATGAATGTGAATATGTTAAAAGCAGAGAAGTTTAAAGTGCTGCTGTGTACATAAGTGATAAATAGTTGTGGCAAACCTGCCAAGGTCCAGCACTTGAATGTAACTAGATAACATTGAGCAAAGCAGAAGCAATAAAGCCAAACGTTCTGTACTGATATTTCAAAATTTATATGCATTTATGTCAACAAAAAAGAGAACAGTACCTCATCCATAGTAATGAATTAAGACAAAACAAGTGTTTGCAAGACCTACACTGGATCAAAGTGATGCTTTAAAAATGGTCATAAAAAATGAGACCCTAAACCAAAACCTGTATATCCATAAAGACAGAAGAGATGACAACTTTTACAGAATTACTAAATTAATAGATGGTTCCAACTTTTTGGTTTTTTTGTTGTTTTATTCTCCCTTACCACCTCTCTATCCCTTACTATCAGCAGGGCAGCTATGTCAGGAGGGCAAAATCTTCTTCAAAAAGAATTGACCTGGGCTGTGAAAATAACACATGAGTTCTGCATAATTCTACTTTCCTAGATCAATGACCTTGAGAAAGCTGGTAATTTTCCCTAGTTGCACAGAAAATGGATTTTTACCTTTACAGATTACCTGATTACCTTTACAGAGGAGGAATTGTCTTTTTTGGTTTTGTTTGTTTGTGTTTTTTTAAAAATAAATGTACCCTCTGTAAAATTCAGTGGGGGAAATCTCTAAAGCCATTCCTTGGTAGTGATAACAGATCAGAGCAGAGCATTGCCTTCTTCCATACAAAGCTGTACAAGTCTTGACTCAGTATTAACCAGAAGATGGAAAACCATATGAATTGAGCCAAACTGCTGAAAACATGGACCTGAGTTCAGCTCTCCAAATGCTAGTGGTCTATGTCCTTTGGCAGCCCTCTAAACCAGTTATCTCAGCTTTGATAACATACCATATTTTGAGTGGACAGGTAAAAATTGCAGGCACACTTGCTTGGGATTGATGAGCCCTACTGGTGAAGTACATGTTTATTTTGCACGAGGAAACAACAGGCTTGATGAATTAGCTGACGGCAGCCTTCAGGCAGAATGTCCTCGGGAGTATTATAGATCAGTTTACAGGCATTCCCAAACACTTTGCTGGGCAAGGTCCATTTTGAAACGTGCTATAGGGGATGCTATGAAAACTATTTTATATGAGAAAGTCGAGTTACAACATAGGCAGAATCCTTCATTGTCAGTGCTATTACAGCCTGATCACTAATTATTTATTTTATGGACCTACTGTATGGTACAATAAGGCACACAGATCCTTAGTCTATACTCACTCTGTTGCTCATTGCCGTCTTCATCAAATTGGGACTTGATTTTCTCATGTTATCTGTCAAATGGTGATAACTGTGTTTGCTCTCCTGCCTGCTAGGTGTTAAAAGGATTAATGGATGCCTATGCAGAGCTTTCAATGCAAAGCTTGCTAGGAGTTATTATTGCCTATTTTGGATGACTTACGTATAGTACACTGATTCCAGGTAAAAAGTATATTTTTACTTTTGTTTATTATGTTATTATATCCCTTCCAGATGTTCTGAAATTTTGATCATGCAATAATTCGGAAAATGTTATGATACTGATTCTTCAATAAACCTGACAGTATTTTTGGGCCAGCAGTCAAAGGCATACAAGGGCTTTTTATATAGTAGATAGAATTGCCTTTATTTGAAAACCTGTACTTCCTAATAGATTCGAGGACTCTTAATAAACCTTTGCAGGAAGATGCACAAGTTTGAATGTCTTTTTTCTGTTCTTATTTTAAATTAAGGATATTTTAAAGTATAAATTGAACCTGATGTCTTCTGTGGAGAAATACCGGGAAGTAATTGCTCCTGATGAATATTAGTTATATATGGTCTTATTTTCCAAGAAGAAAATAAAGAAAAAAGTACGTTGACTGTGAAGCTCATGTCACATAGAGAAGTGTTTCTCAGTGATAGATGACCAGCCTAAGGACAGCTTTTAGGCGGACTAATTTATTAAAATGCAATGGGCAAAACTACAAGAACGTTAACCTAGAAGGGTTTCACTTCCTTTCAATTGCCCTTTAAGCTACTGATACTTCATACTAATTGAGAATATTAGAAAAAACCAAAATTGTGGCTTTAACTTTTTCCTGTTGTGTGAATAATGATCATCAGCATGGTACCCATCTGCTTACTAAACTTTAGTATGTACAGCAGAAGGAACATTAAAGCAGCTCTTGGAATTGTGTAGGTGGTTTGTGGTAGCTTCAGTTCAGTTTGACAAGGAATTTCCTTGGAAGAGTCAGAATCACGGAGTGGCAGACATTGGGAGAGACCTCTGGAGATCATCTAGTCCAACTCCCCTGCTAAAGCATCTTCACCTACAGCAGCTTGCACGGCAATTTACCCAGGTGAGTTTTGAACACCTGCAGAGAAGGAGACTCCACAACCTCTCTGGGCAGCCTGTTGTAGTGCTCTGTCACCCTCACAGTAAAGGGGGTTCTCCTCATGTGAAGGTGGAATTTCCTATGTTTCAGTTTATGCCCATTGCCCCTTGTCCTACCACTGGGCACCACTGAAAAGAGTCTGGCTACATCCTCATGACCTCTGTCCTTTAGATATTTATAAGCATTGACAAGTTTCCTTCTCAGTCTTTTCTTCTCCAGGCTTAACAGACCCAGGTCTCTTAGGCTTTCCTCTTAAGAAAGATGCTCAGTCCCCCAGTCATCTTTATAACCCTCTGCTGGACTTTCTCCAGTAGTTCCTTGTCTTTCTTGAACTGGGCAGCCCAGAACTGGACATAGTAATCAAGTTGAGACTTCACTAGAGAAGAACGGAGGATGAGAATAATGTCCCTCAATCTGCTGGTCACACTCCTTTTAATGCACTCCAGGATACTGCTGGCCTTCTTGGCCTTAGAGGCACATTGCTGGCACGTGGTTAACTTGTTTTCCACCACGACTCCCAGGTCAGAAGTTCAGCCCCTAACCTGTATTCGTTCATGAGGTTATTCCTCCCGAAGTGCAGAACCCTACACTTGGCTTTGTTGAACTTCATTAGGTTCTTCTTTGACCAGCTCTCTAGCCTGTCCAGGTCTCACTGAATAACAGTCCCTGCCACTGACTGCAATTGCCCTTTTCACCGATAGTAATTTCTGACGCATCATTTAGCTTTTCATATAAGAATATATCAGAAGAGTGGCTGTGGCCTAGTGTCTTCTCTCTGAAAATAGCTAAAAGCAGATGATCAGGGAGTAATGACAGAACAGAGAAGACATAGAGTAATGATGTTCAGAAGATTCTCCAGGGACAAAGGACCTATGCTTAAGACATTTCTAAGATGAGAGTCTTAGAAACTAAGAAACCAAGAAACTTAGAAACTAACACTGCACTAACCTCATCTTAACTCGGTCCTGATAAGATTAACTTGACACATCTGAGTAAATGTTTATGCACTGGTCATCTATTTGCAATATGGCATAATGTAAGCATTTCTTTGAATCTGCTAATTCTGTAGTGAGAATTCACCAATGAACATTCATAGAAGACTGAGGGGCAAATTAATGAGAAGGCATGCTGATGTAATCTTGACATCTCAAAAATGAGGAATTGTCTGTAAAGTGTTGAAAAGCAAATATTGCAGAAGACAAATAGATTAACAGAATGGGTTTCACCTTAATTATTTAATTATTAGTGAACTGAAAAGGAGCATATTTTGACAAATTTTATATCCATTTGGCTCACTCACTCACTGACTTTGTGACAGAGCTGTCTTGAATATAGCTACTAAAATTTTCACAAATGTTGGCCTTTTATTCTGTGTTGCTGTTATCCTTTTCAATACTCAGCCTCTACAATGTAGTAACAATTAAAATTCAGAAGTATGCATTAACAATAAAAGATCATCCTTCTCTTCTACTTTGCATATTAATCTCCTCATGAAGAGTTTGGTGGTGTTCTTGCTGCAGCAAACAGGAGGATTGATCTTGAAAGGTTTCATCTACTTTTTCTCTTCTTATTATTTAGTTTTGTGATCCAAGTGGAACTCTGGAGATAGAACTACTGGAGAAAACAAATACTAGATTTTAGATAAATTTATTCTCTATCCAACTAATGTAAATCTAAACTGTCACGATTAAGTAAATTGTATACAATCTATGTTCTTGGTAATGGATGTAAAATGCTATTTATCATTCTCTGTGGTGCAAAAATGAGGTGCAATGCTGAAAAGGGTGTAAATATTGCCATTACTAGTGCTATTAAAATGGAAATTAAGGAATCAATCATGGTTTGTTATGCAAGTCATAATTTATGTGAAGCTTGCATTACTATTTGATGCTGCACATTTAGGTTTGGCAGTCCAAAGATGATAACAGACCATTTTTTATCAAATATTTCTAGGCTGTGATGCTGTAAGTCGAATTTACAAGGCATATTATAAAGTGTGATGAAATGCAGATGTGCCCTAGACAGTCAGTAATCTCTTATTTGGGCATTAAATAGCAGTCTTGGCCATTTGGGATAGTTTCTTTTATAGTTCCATCTTCATAATATCTTACGACTTTCTAGTAATTGATTAAGAAACATGACAACCATCTGTTTCATGTGGTTAATTCTTTTCTTCATCCTCTCATGCATGCAATATCAGCATTGCTTTTTATAACAGTTTATTTCTTAAGTATATATCCAATTGTCAACGCCAGCCAAACCCCAGATGAAGACTGTGCCTCGCGTCTGGAGGACATGGGAATGTTAGTTGTGATGGTCAAGGGCACAATAATGAAATAAGTGGCAACATACAGAATTGTATAATTGTATTTGTTATTAGACCAGATACCTAAAAACTTGATCAGATGTGGATGAAAATGCTAGGCTTCTTGTTACAGTAAAAACACCTGGGAAAAGATCTGAGAAAAGAGAGGTATAAAAAATAAATTACATTTATTTTCCAAAACATTTCCATTGTTACCATGAAGTCCTTTCAGGTAGCATTTTTCTTTAGCAATGTTGATATTTTGGAAAAAAATCCCCAAAATGTTTTTGCTTGCCTCAGATTTTCAGGGAGATGTAATTTAGCACCTGCTGTATAATTCCACGTTATCTGCTACAGTCAGATGGGGAAGAGGTTGAAGCAGTCTAATAGAAGACAAGTTCCATTTTTTGCTCTGATTGTTAGAAACCTTCTAATTTCCATAAATGTTCTAGCTGGAACACCCTAGACACAGGTCTCACTTCTGACTTAGCTTTTATTTTTCTGCTTATCATTTACTTACTCAGGTACTTATATAAGGCAATAAATTGCCCTCTCAGGCTTCAATTTGCCATGATTACTCAGATTCTTCTCATAAAGTATAGAAGTTCAGCCCTATATTCTTTCTTCATGCTGATTTTGGTTTGACCTTTCCTTTCTTTAACACTGTGGATCAGAAATTCTAGGTATTGTAGGCAAGGATCTAGAAATGCTTTGTACAGTGTGACAAATATCAGCTGTTTTACTGTTCTGCCAGAAACCACTATTATAAAACTAAAACATTGTAGAGTCACTTTTGCGTTATTCTGGTCACACCACGTAGGTCATTGAGTTACTCTTGAGTTCAAAACCACCTACATCAACCTTCCCTGCTGTTTCTACATGAAGAGCTCCCAACTTACCATTGCTTTCCCTGTGAGTTCAGAAATGATATTCCTAGTTACTTTTTCATTTCTTTGTATTTTCCACTCCTTTAATTAGGTCTTTCTCTTTGTATGATACTTCAGCATACCCTACCTTGATGCTACTGTCTGCATTGTGCCAGGGATGGATTTCATGAGCTTAAACTGCAATTATATCATGGTCACTAATGTAAACGAGGGCTCTTGATGAACTGACCTGGTTGCCTCTTACCACCCCAAATATCACTCTCTTCAGCTATAATAATATCCATTTGTTTATACCATTCTCCTCCCCAGTGTCACAGGACCCTGAGTCAGCTGCCACTTTGAAATGAGGTAGGCAAGAGCTTGTTTTTGTGAACCGTCCTATCAAGGTCACAAAATTTTTGAACTCAAAAAGTCAGCTTTAATTAAAGTGAATAATTAACTTTCGAGACAGAGAAAATGCAACATAGCTAGGCAAGATAGAGTAGTAAATAAGGGCTAATTGATATTTTCCTCCTGCTCATTTGGCACTTGTGGAAAGCTCTTTCCTTCTGTGTTTACTCTCAGTTAGCTCAATCACCTCTGAATTGCAGCAAATTGCCCAGTCACCTCTGGCTGACTAGAAACTATTTCTGTGCCCTATGAGAACTACCTGTCTTCTGTTCTTACAGGAACATTTGAGTTTCTTTGCTTGAGCTCCAGCTCTGAGACTTGTATATTGTCTCTCTCTTTCCTTCACCTGTCACTAATGGCAATCTCTCAAAACTGCTGACCTTCAGGCATGTCTGTTTGTCTCCAACAGAAGGGGCAAGCCTCTGCTTTTTTCCAAACAGACTGTCACATACATGAATAACAAATACATAATGTAAATTTTAAAAAAGGTTTATAATGATTCCATGTGATTTCTTTATCAATCTCTACGTTTGCCTTCTTAACTAATATTTATGTATTTACAGAGGAACTTAAAAATACTCACTGAAATCCAGATGAATGGGATATATATCATCTAGTTTGGCCAAACCCCATCAAAAATTATTTTCAGGTCAATCTATCAAGAAGTCTCATTAACAATGTTACACTTAATTTCACAGACCTCTGAGTTTTCAGTTATCCTTTCCTTCCATGTCTGTTCTCCACCTTCTTACATTAGAGTTTACACTGAAGTTTACCTGGAATTCTTCACATCACTTTCCTAAATATAGGTACCTCATCTGATATCTTCAATTATGCTGAAGAAATCACTTGCTCTGGGATTCGTAAATTCAGTATCAATTCCGAGGAAATTATCTTACTGTGTGACCAGTGTTCTGTAAGCTTTTTCTCTACTGCAGTTGTGACAATTTCTAGTTTTAAATGTGCATTCTCATTGTCTGGTTTCATTTTGCATTAATTTTCTACATTGTCAGTTTTGGAAGCTCACCAGAGTATATTTAGCTTTGGACAACACCAATGTTATTCTTTACCTCTTTAGTATTCTTGTGTTGCTGTTCTATAATAATTTATTTATATGGTTAGACAAATTTTCTCTCTGCTCTCTTTCAAAAAGCTGATTTCAGCTTAATTTTTTTTGGTCATTACCACAGCAAACTTTGCCTGACTTGACATTCAATATAGAACTGTCTGCTTTTTTTTTCCTGTTTTCTTCTTATTTTAAGTATCTTTCTTATTTTCAGATTTCTTTTCCCTTAAATATTCCAGTGGATTGGATAGCTTCTCGTCCATGGTTTTCACACATTGGGGAATAGTGACATCTGATCATGTTTGCTCCTTTGATATAAAGAAAGTCCATTTTCAAGGTTTTATATCTACCTTCATCCATCTGATTTTACTATGAAGTTTCTTTTACTTTTCAACACTTTGTTATCCAAAACAATCTTGGTTGCAGTTCTATCCATTTATTGTTTGATTTTACTTGAAGAGAAATAGCCTATCACTTCTCAATCTAAGGTTATGTCCTATGACAAGCTTGTGGTTTCTCTTATCTCTTGATAAAATCAAGTCTCAACAGCATTCCTTTTCTTGTTTCAGTGACTAGGTAATGGAGAACTCACATCCAAGAAAATGTCTTCCAAGCTGTTTCTACTAATGACCTCTATGGAACAATTCTGGGCACTAATTCTTTCTCTAATCATGTTACAGATGTCCTGTCTGTGTCCAAAACACACCAAGAGATTCTCTGTTACACTGCTGGCATCAATCCATGGGAAACTGTTTTACCATCTTTGTTTTATGTCCTTGTAAAAGATATACCTTAAGACATAAAATGTGAAATTATTTTATTCCCACTCAAGGAACTTGTGCCTGAGTGGGATACGTTATTTGGTTTTGAGATGTTATATGGAGCTTTGACTAACTCTGAGTACTGCATCCCAGAGCAAAATTATTCATTTTATGTCCATCTTAGGCATTTCAAATCTGAAATATGCTACTTTGGTGGGAGCAAAGGATGTATCTGGGGGATAACGATGTACAGATGCCTATTTTCTCTCATGTGACTGGAGCTTGAAGCTCAATGCAGTGATAATGAACAACAATATTGAGGGGTACTCTGTACTTCTGAATAATTTTTCAGATTTTAGTAGCTGTTTGTGTAAAGAATAGATGCAGAAATCTCCTTTGCATTTTAATAAACAGAGAACAATTCTGTATGTGACTATTAGATGAGGGGGAAGACTAGAATGCATTCGGGAGTGAGGGGGAGAGAAAACAAATTTAAATAACATTTAACTTTATATTGCTGATTGTGTGGTATTGAGCCCTAGCAGCATGTGAAGCAATATTTGTCTCTCATCTAATTAAAGATGAATCAAACAAAAAAAATCATCTACTTAGTCATCCAAAAACATTAATTTTCACATCAAATTACTCTCATTTGGAGTGGAGTTTTGCCATTAATTTTCCTTATGATTAAGTTACAACAGAAGTTTGAGTTGATCTAAGCTCATGCTACTACAAAAGGGCTGACTCCTGTCCATACCTACTAAAATCCAAGCACACTAGTTCATTCTGGGTAGACTTTATCTGGTTGAAATATCATTCACTTGGGAAATTATGATTAATTCTAAAGTCCCTGACTGGATTTATCTTGTACCCACTTGCATACTAGGGTCACCAGCTCCCAGATGGCACCTGGGAAAAGGTATAGATTAGATTAATCTGATTTTACAAACAGCTTTTCAGAAAAGCATTGCTTGAAAGTGGGATACCTCTACTTCTGCTATAGTCCCATTCTTAGCTATTAGGTCCAATCTAAGGTGCCACAAACAGATGCAAATGCAGTGCATGGTGAGGGTTGTATTTGCCTAACTGCAATTGTGCTACTTTAAAAGGAGAATTTCTGCCACCCAAATTTGTGAACACACAGATAGCTTACATACTATAACATCTGTGGTTCATGAAGATACAGCTAGGCATTAATTTCACAACAACCCCACAACTGAAACATTTTGAAATGAAATTCTGAGTTGCTTTTATCTTTGTGCCATCTTATGCCATCTTAATGCAGCTTCATAAACCAAAACAATCTATCTGAAGAATATAGCTATCATTTCCTGCAAAAATTTATACTTTGCAAGACGTATACTCTCTGCACCAGGAAAGAAATCAAGTGAAAAATATATGGACAGCAGTAGGTGAGACTTTCTTTTGACTTTTGTCACTAAAGAATTTAGTGACAGGCAGAATTTTTTTTTTTCTAGTCTTTATAGAGAGTATTGCAAATTCAGAATGTGTTTCTGAAACTGCTACTGGCTTCTACAAGAAGTTGCTCTTCTCCTTGAACTCCGGGTTTTTTTCATATCAGTTGCTTTTTCTGTCTGTTAGATGCTAAGAAGAATGTCTTCAGGGACAGGAACTGATTTCTTTCTTCGCTGGTTCTGCTTAGAAAAGTTTTCCTGTGGCAGGGAGAGGAAGAAATTTAGGATTCGACATTGAAATATAAAAGACAGAATAAGCCTAGATCTTACATGATCTATTTTTATTTACACTGAAGTATTTCACACATAGGATAGTTTGTTGCATACTATAGTTCTGCAGCCTTGGAGCACAGCTATATCCTACTATCCCTACTAGGGTTGCTTGCTCTCTGTTTAAGAGTTAAAGGGAAAGCTTTTGCAACTTTAAAGGAGGTCATACCCACTGCTGGGAACAAATGAGGGCACCTATATGCGAGGACTTTCCTCCTGTTACCAGAAATTACATTTAGCAATGCTTATATATGCAAAGGTCTCATATGGAAAGCATTTGTGTCTGAATGGCTTCCTGTCTATCCTTTCCATTTAGTGACCTGATTAAGCATTTTCATTTACTAAGAAGCTTTGCAAACTCTCCAAGAAGCATCGTTTTTTTTAGCACTGACACACTATGGAGAGCAGGCGTTACCAGGGATTAGCACAATAAGGTGCGCTGCCGCTAAGATGCTGTGCCAGTGAGAACTCAGAAATTGTTGTTTTGTAAATAGCCATCACAACTAGAAAATTACCTTTCTCTTATTGCTTTTTGCATTTCTTTAGGTGAGTGTAGCTGGCACAGATTGTTTCTTTTTGACTGTGTTATTGAATGGAGGCATCACAGAAATTTTATTTAGACGGGTATACTCGTGAGTAAATTTCATTTTTATGAATGCCTCAGGACAGTGTAGCACACAAATGAAACTGAGCTGAGATGCCCTGATTCGGGTGGGTGGCCTCACTGCTTTGAGAACTGGGGCAGATCTGAGTGAGCCATTCTAGTTTTGAGCCATTTTCAGTTATTTTTTATATAAACAGGCTACTGTTTGAAACATCATACCAAATAATATGTTGTGATCTTTCTTACACATACATAAAAAAACCTTCTTGTTGTTCTGGAATTACTGGTGTTTGGAATGCAGGGAGGGGTGTGCCTTTCTGTTACTGCAAAAGAATTAACAGACTATTACAGGAATCTGAGGCATTTCACAGTTAATTACTATCAAGGAATGTACACAGATCAATAAAGCAGGCTTTTTGTTAGACCTATCTGGTGTTTTTTTTCACCTGGATGAGCAAGTCAGAAGTCTGCACTGTCTTATCGGATAGATCCTGGCTGATCCAGTCACCACTAGAATATAACACCTGAGAGTCTGTGGGGATGCTCATGACTTGAGCGTTTGTCATCTGGAGAGTAGTTTCTGTTTAGTGGGCTGGAGGTTCCCTCTGTCTGACCCTGCAAGCAACAAGGGGAGGTGGAAAGAAATGAACTAAAGATTTACTGTTACGGTAGCAAGCCAAAGCTACAGTGAAAAATAATGCAGAAGGGGTAGCTGGAGCTGCCTGATAACTCATAAAGATTCATGGGGAGACCAAAGCCAATGAATTTAATCTCTTGGTTTGTGGGTGGTGAGGAGCAGAGCCAGGACAGCATGCAGTGTCATGCAATGTGGCAAGAGAAGGAAGAAGAATATTAATCTGGAAGCTTTCTGTCTTTCTGAAAACAGTCCGTTATGCCTTTTTTTTTTTTTTAAAGGGCTTATGTCTTGTGAGTGTCAAGGGAGACTGAGGTGATAGGTTATGTTATTGTGCCCCATCTGCCAGATCCAAAGGCACAAATTCAGCTCTGTTCTCTGGGTAGCTCTGTATTTTGCCTCTGTTTTGGAAGCATAGTCCTCAATCACTTGCACACACACACAAACACATACCACAGAGATTAAAGCTGATTCATCTGAAAAAAAGGGAGAAAACAAACTGCTACCAGTCTTAAATTTGCTAGTCACTGCATTTCCCCCTTTTCTTCTTGGATGAAGGTCAGGTGAAAGATATCCTGCAAGCAGAAGGGATGGGGCAAAACTCCAGACTGCCAAGATTTAAATGTGTCATGTCATACTGAGGATATACATGTGCTTAGAATAGGCACGTGCCCCAGGTCTGCTCTATTAAATTTCAAGAATGAACTCAATTCCATCTCTTTCCTGGCACTTAAATGCACAAAGCAACCAGTCCCAAGAGCAAGAGTTATGTTAAAGGCTCTAGTTGGCCTGAGGTGGATCAACAGTTTAGAGAGAAAAAGCTGCAATGTTGAGTCGTGTGAACAAAACCTGACTGGTGTGCTAGGCTGTCCAGCTATGCCTACACTGAGGTACTTCTAATTCTGTACAAGTGAACACTGCTAAAAACCAAAGTTTGTCTCACTCAGTGTAGGCTTCTTTCAGAGGTGAAAGAAAGAGTAATTTCCAGACAGCAGCTCATTCAAGGTATTTTGGACATCTCCTTTAGATACTTGTTTCAGAGATACAAAATTCCTATGCGAGACTTTGGATTTGTTTCTGAATAGGACTCCCCGAATGTTGTCCTTAAGGTGTTCTTGAGAATAGAGATGCTTGGAAAGAAGCATGATCAATTTTGATTTGCTGCATTTCAATGACAAGTGACTCTAAGGGTGAAGTGGAACATTTTACCACAAAACGTCTTCGTAATCTAAGTGTTTGGGAGCTAAAAAACCGATTAAACATTTAAAGTAAAATATATTTTCATTTTTCAAAATGGTTTTATTCTAAACCAAATTATTCTTTACTAAAATTCAAGAAGACATTGCTGAAAACATGAAAGTGATTTTCTATATGTTTTTTCCCTACTAAACGATTCTGCTTTCCAAACTTCCCATCACCCACCATGGATAGATTCTATTCTTATCTACTTCCCCCCAGATCTGTTGGTTCTTAACTACAGGAATAACTACAAACATAGTTTAGCCCTCAGATTTAGAGTTAAGTCAGAGTCAGTATCAAAGACATGGTCAAAATCTCCCTTCAATTATCTTCCCATAAGCCACCGTCTTCATGGAATAAACGATTTTTATTGCTTTGTGGGTTTTGGCAAGCCCTGAGTATTATTGTGCTATGGGCTTTATACTTTGAAATAGGTTACAGGATAAGAAATCATAAATATTCATTCTTCAGCAACATCCTCTGAACAGCTTCCTCACTGCTGCTGTCTCGGGTCTGCCCATAATCACACGCCGTCAGGCTCCCTGCCCTTTGCCCTTCTTGCTCAATCAGGACGGGAAATAAGGCAAAATAATGAAGCAAGGGCTTTTAAATGTTGATTTCTGTGCATAGGGCACACCATGTGGCATTACTCTCAGGAAAGAAAGCTCTGATAGAGATATCTTCAACTGATGAAATGTCATAGGTAAACTATGGAAAAGCGATTGCTTGCTGTGGGTTGGTAGAGCAAAGAATATGCTGAAACACATTATGGCAGATTGATGTGAAAAAACACAGAATATACAATTGCTCTATACAAAAAGATCTTCCTCAGGAAGAATTTAAAGACTGCTTGTTGTTATAATGCAGCAGTTAGCAAGTAGTCAGGCTTTGTATTTAAATGTAGAGGGAATGGTCTGAAGACATGGAGATGGTATTTGAGAAGCTTCTCATTGATCCTCTAACCTTTTGGGCATATATTGCATATGCAAGCCCAGAGAAAGTTGCTTTTGAAAGGGAATTGAAAGCTCTTGGCTATAATGAAGGGTTTTTTAAAGTGCTTTCCCAAAATCATTCCTTTAACTGTTTAGTTGAGAGTTAAGTGTCCATCAGCTGTGTTCAAAAGGAGGACTACAAAGCACACATCCAGTTTTCAACAACAGCTCTGAAATACCCCTGTGAAATATCACTGTATACCAAATACAAGCCCCATGACAGCAGTCCTGTCTGCTGTTTATAACATTTTTGGTTGCTGTGGGCTTGACTGTTTAAGGCATTTTGCCTAGCTGTGTCCCAAGTTAGTCTCTGTCTAACTTGCAAGATAAGAGATGGGCATTGTTGAGTTGCTGTGGAACTATAGAGGGAAAAGAGAAAAAGCATGAACTAATGCAGTATCTCCAGTTTCTTTGAAATCAGAGAACTTAAGGACATTTTTCCTGCACTTTGAAATGTGACTTTTGCCATGTCACAGGCAGAAAGGGAAACTCGGAGCTGTCTCCAGTGCAGAACTTCTGGACGGAACTGCCTTCAAAAGAGAGGAGTACGTAAAGTGATTTTTCCCTCCTCTTGATGTGCTGTGAGCTACCAGCAGATTTTCTTTATCTTTTTTCAACTTTTGTAAATTCAGACTGACCTTCAAGTCTTTTCTTTTTCTCTTCTGAGCTGTGAAAAAAATTTCCTAATACTATCTTCTCCAACTCAGTGCATACACAATTATAATCCTGACAAGTCACGTTTAGTTCATGTAAAGTAGCATTGTGTCTCTGTCTCTATGCATTCTTCATATTTTTTCTAGGATTTTTCTCATTTAAAACTGTAGTTCTCTAAAAAAAAAAAGCCAACATTCCCAGATAGGAGAGCACTCCTGAATTAACTGCTGTGATTTCAGACTTGATAACAAAGCAACTATCTTCTAAGCAGACGTTTTTATAGTTTAGTTTCACACCTCTCTCCAAGGTCTTCAAAACCAACTCACACACTAGTATTCAGCTACAGGTCTCGTGTCAATTAAATGTATGGCATGTCCATTTCAGAGGAGTAATCATTTTCTAAAAAACTGTACTGAGTGACAATGCATTCTGTTCTTTATTAGGGCAGTCTCCTTGAATTCAATGTTTCAATTTGCAGGAGGAGTTTGCAGAAGGCATCAATTGTTAATGTTATTACTAGACTCATAATACCCAAATATTGTTTTGACAACTCTATACGTAAAATCACAATGCAGATGCACTGTAAACTGACTATAGACCCTAGGAAACAGAAAAACATAATTAAGAGGGTGACAGTATATTAGCCCTTTAGGCTGTCTTTTATTTGGTATGCTAACAGAATGGATGATCTTTCTGAAGCTGTTAGCAGTGCTTGGTATAAAATCCTCACTGCTCAGCTATGATTGTGTAAACCTTAAATGAGAAATTGAATTTCTTGGAGGCCTAGTTGTTTATCTTGACAACTGTACAATACCAGTTTTGTATTAGGAAGTACTGGTAGACTGAGTAGGATCTCAGTCTGCAGTGCCTTGCTGTTAAATCCTTGCTCTGAAGATAAGAGATATTCCCTGTATTTTTCATCTTTATTTTTTCAAATTACAATGTGTGCATGTTAATTATGCCCTACTCTTTGTGCTTTCCAGCCTGTCATCAAAAGCAAATGCCAGCAATAAGACCATGCTCTGGAAAAGTTTCAAATAATAATGCTTTCATTTGGCCACAGCTTCCTACAGGCTCAGCTTCACTAGCATTCCCCACCTGTGGGCTGAATTCACTGTATTTTAACATTTAACATACAAGGTAGTTTCTGACTCTAACTTTTAACCAGTTGACATGGATGCATGTTATCCCACACTCCTTTAAGGTCTTTTTTATGCCACTACAGACACTGAAATTTCTCTACAGCACACGTAAGTAACTTGCCCTGTGTTGCCTCAGGAATACATATTCTCTAATTAATATCCTGTCTTGTGTCTTTATCTATGTCTTTAGCCTCAGGGACTTGCTCAGTTTCAGAGTATTACACTGTAGAATTTTTCATTTCAGTACACCCAGGATCCCTAACCTATACTCTCTGAAAGTAATGATGATGATGATGATGATAATACAATTGTGAAATTATTAATTAATGAAAAGGTATCTGACTGATTACTTTATCAAATGAATGAATATCAACCCCAAAATCATTCAGAATAATTTTGCTGAAGTAAACAAATGGGCAGTGTGTCTTCATAAATGCATATTTCAGTTTCTAGGAAAACAAAATATGAAAATAATTGCTCTCAGTGCTGAGAAGAATTTAAAAAAAGACTGCACATCCTAATCAGCAATCAATAAACTGCTTTAATCTCTAAGAAACACTTATTTTATACACATGAAAGGATGTGTCAGACCACTGTAGATGTGCAGTAAAAATAAGTAAACAATGCTGTGCTTTTGCACAAGGCTTATTACAGAGGATTTGGGTTTTCAAATTCTTCAGACTGATTAAAGGTCGGCATTTAGGTTCAAAGTCTGTAGGAACATTTGGCTGTAAAATATGTGTAATTTACATGTTTTGGATTTTTATTTCACATAGATCATCCTCAAACTTAAATAATAAAATTCTTGTCTTCTTTAAATAATTGTTGCCTATTACTAGGAATATGATGGTGAAAATGGAAACAGCCATTAGAAGAAGATGATGTTGATCCAGTCTCTGTGTTACTGCTATCATTAAAGATGAGGCAGTGCTGTGAAGGATCTCTAGCACTCTTAAAATACACGCATAGTAATACAACAAATGAGTCTCTGAGTAGCAAAAATGAGAATAGGAAGTCATAGCAAACTAGCTTCAATATGGTAGTTTATCTTTTGAGTACTTATTCCCTGCTCTTATGCACAGATTCAGTGCATCAGGTCTCCTTTAATGCATTCTTCATTCCGTTTTTGCTCTCTGAATTTTTAGCATATCAATACTGATTAAAGGAAAAGACACTGAATCAGTGAAATTTCTGGCGTACATCAAATAATTGTAGGTGGTATCAAATCTTTGACTCTGGGCAAGAAAATATTACCTGATATATTGAAATAAAACCTTCTGTTACTTTTTTTTGTGCTGTTGTTCCCTGTGTTGAAGGGAAATTGAGGTTGCTCAGCATGAGCAATGGACATGGATGGGGAGAAATTTAACGACTTCTACTCTCTTTGTTCTTATTTTTATGCACTCTGGAAAAAAAAGCTTGGAATCATCTCAACAAGTTATAGACAGTGTATCTGTCCATAGCTAATTTATTTATCAGAAAATTCCTATATAGACCTTTCCTCCACTGATAAAGAAAATGGCATTTTTCAATGAAATTAGTCTCCTCAAAAGTAGATAACTTACTTAGATCAGATGATTCACTTTAAAAATGCTTTTTTCTTTACACTGGGTATGAAAGCAAGGCAGGTCACCAACTCATTGATGACAGCTGACATCTGAGGGTATGTCATCTAAGGGACCAGAAGTTCAATGGAGCTGTGTGGGCTACTAGATAGAGAGAACCTACAGTATCAGTTTACACACTTGGAATGAATATCATGTCAATATAAGCCACGCAGAAACATCTTATAATTTCAGCAGCAGCTTCTCTACCTTTCATTTACTTTTTATTTACAAAATGTAATGAGTTCACTTAATCAGTCATTCTCTTGCCCCAAGAAGGATTCATCATAGGCCAGCCGTAGGTGGCCTGTATCACCATTATGAAAATGTATGAAAGCTTTTTCAAGTCAGATACCAAAGCAATACAATTCTCTGCTCAAAATTATTCTTCTGCTATGGCTGGCTTCTTTGCTGGCTGCTGTGTCCCACCTGTGCCCTATCCAGTCCCAGGATGTGTGATTGTACCTCATCTGTGGAAGATTAATTGAAAATATAGAGTTTCATTTGTGGACAGTGGAACATTCAATGGCTTTGATAGTATAAAAAATGTATCCACTAGTCAACACACCATTTTTAGTCAGTACGAGTTTTAGCAAGATATTTATCACCAGTAACAAACTTCAGCAAAGTATGCATTCTCCAAAGAAATTTTAGCAAGATTTTTTTCCTGTCAGTGTAGATCTCGGCAAGCTACTTCTTTTTTTTTTTTTTTTAACCAGTGAAAACTTTAATGAGTCACTTTTATCAGTTCAATCCTCGTAATAAAACTACCTCTCAGAAAAGAGCCATTCCTGTACAATGGATAATCTTAACTATCACCAGCATTGTTTTGACTTCAAATATGCCTGAAAATCATTGCATGATACTAATGACGGCAAAGTGAATGAACAGTGTGTATAAAACACAATCTAAGGTGCATATTCTGCTCCAGGAAGGTTCTCATATTGCAAGGCAAGACTTCCTTTCCCATGTTTCTGAATAAACAGCAATGACTTTCCAGCCCTATAAACATCAGCAGATGTTGCTGTAATGATAACAAGGACTTGGGGGCCATTTGAAGTAGGACATGTACCCTGTTTTACAGTGGAACACTTTTGTAATGCAGGAGGCCTAGGCGACTGGAGACATTGACCCTGAATTCTAACTCATTGATGAATTCTTCTGATGAAGAAGGTATAAACTACAGTTGAGTAAAAACCAGTTGTTTATTTGGATGAAGCCACTGTATGCTATTCAGTGTGAAGAGATTACATGAGGCATCTCAACTGATGTTATTTCCTGGAACCTTTTTCTATCCACATTTTGATTTTGTAGACCTCACTCTGAGTACTAGTTACACTTTGTAAAGCTGTTCCATATGATGGTCTCAAACTGTATATGAGAATATTATTATTCACACAAGTCTCTTATGTTTAAATAAGCCATTATATCAGTGTGTATATTTTGTTTACCTCGTTTACCACTAGGTAATAAGGGAAAACATCCTTTGCTCTTGGTAGAGGTCTGTGATTTGCATGCAGTGCTAGGCTATTTTTAAATTTGAAACCAAGGGTACAAATATTTCTTAACAGTTAATACAGTGGCTGTCATTCACTTCAATTTACCTTGGATGTAATTTGATGTCTAGAAGTTGTTTCAATACCCCTTCTACCTTTGACCACACCACCGGAAGCAACAGGGGAGATTTTCAAGGTGTGTGTATTATTTTCTTTACAAGCACATTTTTTCCTTTCCTGGGCTTCAGCACTGTAACTCTGTTATAAAGACCAGATAGTTTAATTATTCAATTCCAATCTACCAAATTTTAATCTCAAACTATGTCACATTGATGTCATCCTAGAAGAATATTAGTTGCTCCTCTTAAAAATACAGAAAATTTTGGGAGTATTGAAACACCTATTCATCCCTTTATGTTGTGGTTGGACAATAAGTGGTATTTTTTTTTCCTGAAGGCAATCTGATATCCCATGGACTCCAGCTAGTCCTATTTCTCCTGGATGTTTCTTTTGAAAAGTGCACACTGCTTCTGTAGTAGGATGTAAGCGAGGATAGAAAGACTTCTTACCCTATTGGTGCTGAATATATTCCCAAGACTTGTTGGCAGAAAACAGTGACATGCGAGAGTGAATAAACTTGTGCTCCACCAGGCTGTTGAAGGAATCCTTTCAGTTATGCTCTCTCTGAGGACAGACGTTCATAACAATGTTTTGTTCATAAACCTAATAGCATCATGCTTTATTTTCTTTTATTTTCAATACCTCTCAGGTTCCTTTTGTGACTTCATGATATTTCAGAATTCTCTCTCTTATTGCTTTCCTCTGTTATGAAAGAAAGACAAAATTGAAAGTGTACTCAGTATAATTCTATCACTTAGGCAAATGCTGCATTTATACACTGCTTCTCTGACAGCTTTTCCAGCTTGTAAAATGCAGAAGACAATGGGGTCAGTAGAGTGCTCAAAAAAACATCTAAATGCTTACTGCTTAGAATGATTGGCAAAATCTTCGACTAGTGAATTCTCTGAGATGCCATTTAGGACACTTCCCACGTCACTGTTAAACTACAACCTTTATTCTGAATGGAGGCCTACCTGCCTACTACATTCATTTTTCTTTTTAATAGCAAGTTAAAGTTCAGAGTGGAAAAGTTATTGATTGCCTTTGGGCACCCAAAGCTGGAATGAAGTTGAGGCAATGTGGGACTAAAAGCAATTATGTGATGCTCATGTGATGATGTTGAGTGACAGGGATCTGTAACGTAAGTTAAGAAAGGAAAGAAGGAATTACTCACTGGCGTAAAGGAAGACACCAAAAGTAGAAAGATGGCTGATGCAGAGGGGCACTCTCTATGTTCTTGAAAAAGATTGTGCAGTTGAGAAAAACAAATGTTCCAAATATAAAGTTGTAAAATACTCTGGGTCATTTCTGTCCTGCTCTAGTATTCTCTGACTTTGTTCAAAACACATCACATAAATACATTCTTGCTGTATCTAGTCTTGATATCTTGTGTTACTTCTGCATTATTCACTCCATATATTCCTTAAAAGAAATGTGGTTTGCATCAGAGCATCTGAAGTGCTTATATATCCTTTTACTTCAGCTACTTCACTTCCCAAGCTACGGAAAGACAATATATCTGAGAGGCAGTAGTTTCAGAAGGGGGATTGATTGAGCAATGAGAGGGCTGCAGATAGTCAGTATGGTCTTGTGGTTTCTCAGTCCCATAGGAGGATGAAGAAATACCGTCTTGACTATTATTTATTATACAAACTTATAGATGTCAGGTCCCAGGCAAACAAAAGACAGCACAGCTTCATGCTGGGTAACTGTGGAAAAACTTTCCACATGATGTTGTACATAAAGCAATTAGACAAATTCTGGCAGAGAAAACTCACAGCAGGAAGAGTGACAAAGTTACCATTTTGGCTTAGGAACTTCCTAAGTCATAGAAGCGAGAAACTTTCCTCCACCAGTCAGCAGAGTTTGATGTAATGACTTCAGACCCTCAAGCTCTACCAGAACCTCAACGCTGATGGTTCAAAGCACTATATAAGTGGAAAACAGCAGGGAAAGCTGGGAGGGAAAAACACAATCAAAACTCTTGGAATCATCCGACAGGCTGGATCCCAACTCCCCTCACCCTGGATTCCATTGGGATATCTTAGCATCAAGCTAATCATTAGTATCTCTTGGTACTTTAACCACAACTATGTATCTTCATGTTACTTTTATTTACATCTGGGTGTTATTGCTAAAAATATATTGTTGCTTGTTTTGTTCTCATAAGTGTTTAGGAGCTTGATTTCCAATGTATTTTCTCAACAGTATCTTATTTTCTCCCCAAACCTATTGAATCACAAGTTGTTGTAATCAATTATTCTTAATTAAATTGACTTATTTATGTATATACAAACCTCAGCATTCTATTGTAGCTAATTAAAGGGGTTTAAAGGTAGTTTCAAACCCAGCAAACTAGATGGGACTGACTGGNGTTTCTCAGTCCCATAGGAGGATGAAGAAATACCGTCTTGACTATTATTTATTATACAAACTTATAGATGTCAGGTCCCAGGCAAACAAAAGACAGCACAGCTTCATGCTGGGTAACTGTGGAACAACTTTCCACATGATGTTGTACATAAAGCAATTAGACAAATTCTGGCAGAGAAAACTCACAGCAGGAAGAGTGACAAAGTTACCATTTTGGCTTAGGAACTTCCTAAGTCATAGAAGCGAGAAACTTTCCTCCACCAGTCAGCAGAGTTTGATGTAATGACTTCAGACCCTCAAGCTCTACCAGAACCTCAACGCTGATGGTTCAAAGCACTATATAAGTGGAAAACAGCAGGGAAAGCTGGGAGGGAAAAACACAATCAAAACTCTTGGAATCATCCGACAGGCTGGATCCCAACTCCCCTCACCCTGGATTCCATTGGGATATCTTAGCATCAAGCTAATCATTAGTATCTCTTGGTACTTTAACCACAACTATGTATCTTCATGTTACTTTTATTTACATCTGGGTGTTATTGCTAAAAATATATTGTTGCTTGTTTTGTTCTCATAAGTGTTTAGGAGCTTGATTTCCAATGTATTTTCTCAACAGTATCTTATTTTCTCCCCAAACCTATTGAATCACAAGTTGTTGTAATCAATTATTCTTAATTAAATTGACTTATTTATGTATATACAAACCTCAGCATTCTATTGTAGCTAATTAAAGGGGTTTAAAGGTAGTTTCAAACCCAGCAAACTAGATGGGACTGACTGGCTTTGCAAAATTGTTGTTAAGAATCTTAAGTGAAATGGTGCACAGAGCAAGCTGGACAGACATTAATTGTCCTCATATCATTGTTCACTAATCACTGTGAATGACAGGCTAGGTGATGTATTTTTTTTCCTTGCAACACTGTTGGTTAAAGAGTTAAGGTGATTATTAAACTCTCCTTTCTGAAGTGTCTCATATTGTTTTCAAATGTACCCCCTCACGATGTGACAGTTATGTTCCTGTAGTCCATTCTTGGCATTCACTATTGCCACCATGGAGCTGAGGTAGGGTGTTGATGTGTATGGTACCACTATTTTCATGTAGGGGTAAGCATAAAAGTACTGTCTTGCCTTTGGGTGAAGTCGTAGCTCAGTTGAATTGGGAACTCTGAGGGAAATGTCAGTAATCCTGACATTTTAAGTGAAGCATCAGCTCCAATGTCACATGTCCCAGTGGGAATTAGAAGCCTTAGATTTCCTGCAAGTATTTTCTTTCTGATTTTGGAAGTTAAAAATGCCCTTCAGCAATAACCCTTCAAATATTTCCATCCTTTCCCTGCAAAATAGTATCTCCGAGTCTTCATTTTAATTCCTTCTGTGTTGTTTCAGATCAGCTCTATAGCAAAGTAGGCATTTTTCTTGTGCTAACAGCTGGTGCCCCAGCTAGCTTTGTGTGCTGGCTCTCACTGCTCTGTGCTACAGAGGAATCTGAAAGAATCCCACCAGTAACAGGTGACAGAAGGACATAGTCTGGCAAAGCATTTATCTAGCTTCTCTTCTTTGTTATAAATAAGGCCATTCCTGAAATAGGAGGATTTGAGCCCCCTTCAAAATGTTTAGACATATTTTATGATTTTGTTATTGTAAGCTGTACATCTTTGTTAGCTGTATATTCAGACAAACTTTCAGATTTTACTAAAAGCTTAACTTTCTATTGTTTTTTTTTGCCTTGTTTCTTGTCTCTCCTAATCTCTTCTGGAATGTTTACTTCCTTTGAACAGCAATATCTATCTCTTTTTTTTTTTTTCTTCATTCTTATTTGCCTCATCCCCTCTAATAAAGTGCTTGCATAAACAAAATGGAGAAAACTGATAGTAGAAATGATGCTTAAGGTTAAATCTTCCCAATGAAGAAGTACACAACAAATTTAACCCCAAAATTTCCCCAGGTAAAGAACTATACTAACAATCTGAAGCAGGCAATATTTTTCAAGGAAAGGACAGTTTTCCAGCTTCTGTGGAATTATTATTTAAAACATAAGTGAATTTATTCAATGCTTATAATAATGTAGATATTTTATGTGTTGAAACGAAAGCATACATTTATTTCAGGTTATTATAAAATGCTTCTAAGACTAAAGAGCTTTGTTTTTGCACTGAATATTTTCTCAATGTTTATTAAACAGAGATCAGTCTCCTAAACAGGCTCTCTGTCAGATACCGTTTTGAGTAGTGATGTCATTCCACACAATGTGTAACTCACATTAGAATTCATAAGCATTATCCATGCAAATGCTCTTTGCAGGGGAAAGGGCCTATATCAAGTTGCTCTTATTTGGCTTTCCTGAAAAAAAGGGTCTAGATGGAAAGGAACTAGAAAAGCTTATTCATTGGTCAATGCTGCTACATTTCATAGTATAAATGCTGTAGGGTTGTAATGGAGAAGTAATATATTTATACATAGTGCTGAAGCTTGAGAAAGCATAAAATAAGAGGAAAATGAGCACAGAGCTTGATTTGTTCAGAAAAAGGATTAAAGTTAAACCTTATTAACTTAATTATACACTTGCTAATAATGCACTCAAGGAACAGAAAGAGCCAAGACTGAGCAGACATGAGATTCACTCTCTAACACAATAAAGATAAAGAAAAAGGAAAATGTCCAGAATGAACCCAAAATTAAAAACACTGTTGATGAGTTTATACGTGATCAAAGCATGTGTTCAGAAGCACAGAAAAATGCCTTGTCTCCAAGGAAGAACTACTCATTCCTTGTCTCAATTCCATCAGCTATCCTAAACATAGAAGTCATTTTACTATGCATATGAATAATGTAATCTTCCAGTTGAGTGCGTGTGTCTTAAAATCAAAATCTGAGTTAATATGTATGTTGACTGTGACTTAGAAATCTCTTTACTCCATGGATCACCATCATTGATTCTTCTAAATATAGCAAGTATAGATTTTATTATGTAACAGAATAACATATCCTAGCTGGGTGCTTAAGTCATAAAATTGAAATCTACATTTTCATGTTTGAAGGCTGACAGCTGCAGAGGTTCTAGGAACCTGGACTCATATCCTCGACACTGAGGCTTTGCTCTAATTTCTAGTACTGACAAGATTTCGTGTTTCGGTTCTGTCTATAATGTGGTCAGTTAAGTCAACTGCTGTAGCAAAGTGACCTTAGCAGGCTGCTGCAAAGCTTCTTTAAACCCACTACAGATTCCTGGGGCGCAGGTGAGGGGGTGGCAAGAAAATGTGGTGTGTGTACACATATATCCATGTTTATACATATGGAGTATACAGTGGAGCATTTTGAAAGTGCCCTGCTGAACAGCTGGTGTAAATCGCATATAAGCTTCTTCCGTTGAACCCATGCAGCTCAAATTCTTCAATGAAAAGACCTTAATAAATCAACACATAACTCTGTCCTCAATCTACAGCTGAAATAAATGTAGTTCCAAGGATGTGGAGCACCAGCTTCAACTAGATGCCTGTCTCTGTGGTTTTGGGCCTCTGAATTTGAAAACACAAGGAGAGATTATTTCTTTTTTGCTTCAAAAGCTTAGGAAGCCCTGTAAGAGGATAGGGGTGAAATGCAATAGTTCTTGACCATTCTGGCTTGAAATTGTTGTTGTTTATCTCTTTGGCTGGCAGCCTGGTGAGAGAGAAACAGAGAGACTTCCCTTACTCTTGTATAAGCCTTCTCCTCCCATGCTTATTAATTTACCTTGATCATAAAGACTTGTTTCCAGCTCTTGCTGTGTGTTATAGCTCTGTGTTGTCCTTTATCACTGTCAAAGAGCTTTAAAAAGACTATTGGCTTTCCTGTTATTTTATCTTTTCCTTCTCTTCCCACTTAATCTGATTCAATCAGAGATTGTCAAATTGGAGCCTCTAAGAAGTGAAACAAATGCCTCTGTATTATTTCCCTCATAAAGCAATATAGCCCTGTTGAAAAACTCACGATGGACTCTGTTGCCTGGATTTGCTGTAGATACACCTTTCCTTCAGTGGGTAGGACCCAACCCAAGGAGGACAGTTCTTCAGAAACCAAATCCCATATGCAAATCCATTCCAGTTTACCAGTTAATCACAAATTATTCTTTTCAGCATTCCTATGAGCAACGTGGAGTTTGCTGATAGGGTTAAGTGAATAGTAAGGTGGCGTCATTTATCCTGCTAGTTTGAATGGCTGAGGATTACATAAAGAACATTGTTCAGACTATCAGTTTTGTTTAATACATATTGCTGTGTTAATAATGAATTTGAGAGGACTATAAAAGGGTTGGTTATGTTAGTCATACCTGCAGCAAGGTCCTTTAGTCCTACCATAAAGGAACTAGATGGAACTTTCCAACAGAGAAAGCAGTTTTATTTCTATTCCCCAGGAAAATTTCTTTTTGAACTTTCATATTCATTATCATATCTTCTGACTTCCTCCCAGGTATGTTACTCACTACAGCACCCTCTTGACAACACATGTCCTCAGTTTCTGTCTGACTCTGTAATTTCTCACCCAAATTCCTTTTGCAAGCTATTCTGCAACTGATATCTAGCAGTACTACACTGTTAGGACTTTTTTTCCTACATTCTTTTGTTTGTTCTGAACAAAGACAGTAAGATGTAATTTTTAAATGATGCTTTTAAAGTCAGTCAGTCAGCTATGGCCTTCTAAATCAAATGTTTGTACCACGACATATTTGCAAGTAACTAGCTGCTATTGTGCAAGAACTTTCCTAGGAAATTATTCCTAAATGAACAGAAAACTATTATTTGAAACACTGAATAGGGTAAGTATTTCCTGTAAATGGTTTGTCTAAATCTGGGCCTATTGAATGAACTGGAGTAAGACTGAGTAGGAGCATTTGGATTTTGTCATATGAGGTCCATACATACTTCTGCACTGAGAAACATCAGGTATTTTGTGATTTCGTGTGCACAGACAAGCCTTGAGCAACAGAAGTGTTTGTCGTGTGCACTCTCTCTTACCAGCCAACATAAATATCCATGACAACTAAGTATATGGGTTTTTTTATGTTTTTCAAAAAGAAAATGACTGTGGAGGTTATTGGTCTGTTCTGCAGTCTTGAACTTCTTGGCATTACATGGTGATTATTTTGTAACTTACAGCTTTCCCTGACTGGAGATTCTCAGAGCTGTGTATTCCATCTTCCATCAGGGCTCATTTATATTCTGGCATCCCTCTGAGACTTGATCCTCACTCTTGTTTTACCTTTGATGTACTCGTGTTCACCTCATGAGGATCCTCATTCATTCTGCGTGCAGTTTCACAGGCTGGGTGTCATTTCATGGTGCTGTTTGTAAGAGAGTGAAGGAGCTATTCCGGAACAGGAGGTATCACCCTGTCATATCCCTGTGACTGTCTATGAATTTTTTTGTTTATTGAAGACCTCAGTTTGTTTAGGTATGTATCTTCCTCAGCATTTGCACACCATCAGAGAAACCTAGTCTTTAGAAAATAGACCTGGTAGAGGTTTCAAATACTAAATAAACCACCCATCTTGGAAGAAGGATGGCTAAGTTACAAAATTTCTGGAAGGAGTATGTCTAACTTATCCTTAAGATCTTCCTTGGGAATTAGAAATCGGGTGATGTGATAAGCACAAACAAGGAAAGACAGATTCATCTAGCTTTCTGATAGCCTTCATCAAATGATGTATTCTTCTTGGGCTTCAGTAAAGCCCTTGACATAGTTTCTTACAACCTTATTGCTCTCTATCACTACCTAAAAGGAGGTTGTAGAGAGGAGTGAGCTGGTGTCTTCTCCCAAGTGACAAGTGGCAGGACAAGAGGGAATGGCCTCAAGCTCTACCAGGGGAGGTTTAGGCTGGACATCAGAAAAAAATATTTCACAGAAAGGGTCATTGGGCACCTGAACAGGCTGCCCAGGGATGTGGTTGATTCACCTTCCCTGGAGGTGTTTAAAAGACGAGTGGATGAGTTGCTGAGAGGCTGAGAGGTATGGTTTAGTGTTTGATAGGAATGGTTGGACTCGATGATCCAGTGGGTCTTTTCCAACCTAGTGATTCTGTGAAATATTTGTTGTTGTAATCTTTTGTCTAGAACTTTTTTTTTCGCATATAGAGAAAGGTGAGAAGCAGTGCTTACTCTAGCTGACCAATTTTTCCTTTGTGGTTTCAATTAACAGTACTCTGTCCATAGCTCCTTCCTTATTTATTTGGTATAGAAAATGGTCAGCTATATCTCACTTAAAGCCCAGTTTTTCAAAATGTTATTAAGTCCAAAGTCTATCCATACCAAACAGCAACACTTCTGTGCTTTATAAGTCATGGATGCTTTAATTTGAATAAGGATGACATGTGCACTGATGTAGAGGTGAAAAAATTATGGCTTGACTAAGACTGGTCAAGAAGTCAAGGACAGAGATAGTAACTGGACTTTATATCATGGTAGGCATTTACATGATCACATGAATAACTAACTGAAATGTTCAGTATTACTAAATTATTTCATTATCTCATTCATTGTAGTGAACCATTAGCTTTAACTGACTTTAGATGCTGATCTTGTTCACTTCATCTTTTACCAGCCATTGCCCTCCTCAGACAAACTTTTGCTTGTTTTTGAAATGCAAGGCTTGGATTTCTTGTTGCATGACAGAGAGTAATAGTTCTTTCTCCCTCTCCCAAGCAGTATCTATTTGGCGTTTTGACTCTCTTCTTCAATTCGTGTCTGCATCCATCCAACTTCCAACTTGCCAACTTCCTCTGCCCTATTCTGATCTCAAGTCATTAGACACATTCGGTGTTACTAGGTGAGTGCTTTTAATTAGATTATCTTTGCAAATCGTTCTTTATATGCATCTCTTGGACTTTGTCCCATTGTACACACAATCTTGGAAACCGACAACGTATGCATAAAAAATTACAAAGTGAATCTGAAGACTTCATTTCAAAGAGTTTTCCTTCCTGCTTCTTTGTGGCATTTAACCAGTCTATGTCAGCAAATATTTTATCCACTACTATGCTACAAAACCTGCTTTGTAATGCTCACCTTTTATGTCATAAAGGACTGGAAAATATCCAAAAGGACTCAGTCATTTGTAGGGAAACTGTAATGACGTATCTGAAGAACAGTTAATAACTGATGTTCAGAAATACTTGGTCTCAGTTTCAGTGATTCCACCAAAGAGTGTTTTTTTAAGGGTTTTACACTTGTTATTTTTGAGGGATTAATTTTTTTTTATCAGGACATTTCATTCTGAGACTTTTCCTCAACAGGATGAGACCTTTGAGGTACTGCACTGAGATATTGATCAGACTCTTGTTACTATTCTATGTTATTTTCATGATCTGGGGAAAAATTTGTGCTGAATGGAAAGATAAAATGAAAAATGAATTTGGTCCAGAGATGAACTCTGTGTGTTCTGTGTTAAAGTGGAAACAGTCCCAGACCAGCTTCTGAAATGGTTCTGATATCAGTATCAGACTAGTACCTTATTAGTTACCAGTCATTTCATTGAACAGCATATTTCATTGGACAGCAGGACCCATCTGAATTGTAAAAGAAAATAAATACATAGTTCTTAAAATATAATTATAAAAATAAATAATAACAACAAAGCATGACAAATATTTAACAAGCATTATTATGGGCTCAGGATTAGAAGAACAGAAAAAAGATAATTGTTTTCACAACTGCGTTATGGTGTTTTTCACTCCGAAATGTTATAATTATCTATTATTTCATTTATGTTGCACAAGAGGTATAGCTCCTCAGTAGCTTCAGCTAGTCATTTAGTTTTAGCAATTCTCAATGAATTCAACAAAACTTTAAGCACTAAGCACATCAGAGATCTACTCCTGTAAATTCCGTGCCAGCTGCAGTATACTTTCTCTTTGATATTCTAAACCCAACATGATTTATCTTTTTTAGTGGCTTATTATTTTACAATATCTACATTTTTCATTAATCAGTGTCAGAGCAAGACACTAATCATAAAAGTTTCTGAGATTAATATAAGAAAAATGGAAATAAGCCTCTCTGTGATAAAGACCTCAAAATGTCTTGGAATGCAAATGAAACAAACATAACAAGAATCTGCATAATCTTCTACTAGCAATATCCAGGCACAGAAATCTAGTTGTTCTCACATACTTTGACATGATGAGTTTTAAAAGAGTTCAAGAGACTACAGGATAGCTGGACATTTAAGAGACTTAGTTCCAAAGAATACAAATAAGCATGTTTATTTTATATCAATGCTTGCCAAGTAATTGAATAAAAAGGTTATCATCTTCATTAAAAAGTAGAAGAAATGTAAACATTCCATTAAAAAAAAAAGATTAGTATGTATATTAGAGGAAAACCTGTTGACAGAATGTCTGCCAGCTGGACTGTGAAAACTGGACCAGGGCTCTGCACTGGACACAGGCAGTAGAAATCTTCTCAAGCAACCACCAGACAATATTAGCCAATGTTGGAGATGGTACCTCCTTAAATCTGTCCTCATTTGTCACTACTCTTGTGGTCATTCTGAGGCTCAGATTCACTTCACCTACACTTAAACACTCAGCATTTAAATTAGTATTTTACCTACTGGGACAGATACTTCCAGAAAGTATATAGATACGAGAGGTCCGATATGGAGGTATCTGCCACCCTCCAAGGGCTGTAGATCATGTCTAACTCCTGGTCTCACTGGCATAACAGCTATCATCTCAACTGTTTTCTCCTCTCTGAGTCTGATGCTGAAAAATTCTGCATAATAAAAGTGGGTGTAAAAGACTATGAAGTAGGATACTGAATAACGAGTTCTTCATGTATGCGGCTTGAGTTTTGTGATTGAATGTCTGATTATATCCTTATCAGATTTAGTAGGCCATTTGTTACCCCAAAGTGATCAGTTCATGCAACCAATGATGTTGTGTGTAAATAAAGGAACACAAAGCAATATGTTTGATTTTACACAAACACAGGCACTTGAAGTGTTAAATGGTCTCTGCTGACACAAGAGCAAAAGACCGTCTGCCTGAGTACCCTTCTTAGTTTCTGAGTTTTGACAGTTTCTTCTGATTATTTTTATGGTCTGCACAAGCTGAATTTATCATTTTTATTCCTGGTGTTCTTCCAGGATATCCTTCTTCCCTGGCTGTCAAAACCTTCCTAGGTGCCTTAATTTCACAGTATTCAATGTGGCTTTAGAGCATACTCCTATTTTATTCTTCAATGTGACTTGTCATACCTCTATGCTTAACTCACAGGTTCATTCACAATCCAGACCTAGCACTGGAAGGATCTTTGGATGCTCCAGTTTTTCAGTGTGTCACATCCCAGCTTTGGCTCTGCCCCAGCTCCAGCCATGGCTGGGCACTTCTGTTATGCTTGAGTTAAAATTCGGTTGTGTGCTACAGGTAGTTAATAAACGTATAATTGACTTTGCATTGAAAGGTGCTCAGAATTATCACATTGAATCTAACAGTTGCAGAAGCTGTTGTTCCTCATAGATTCCTAAATTTTGTCTTTCAGCTGAAATCATTACATGACGGTAAGAGCTTGTATTGAATTCCAACATGTCACTGTGAATGAACCTTTAGCATGACCTCCATAGACATGACAAGAAACCAGTGCAAGAGTAAACAAACGAATGTCCAAAAACTGTTGAAATTAAATTAAAAAAAAAAGTTTCCATCATATTTTGAGCAACATAAATTATCTTGCCTTTTTGGTTAAAAATTAAAAAAAACAACCCTATTTTATCTACCTCCCCCTTTAAAAAGTAATTATTACGCTCTGTCTTAAATAACTCATTTCTATTAAAAAAAAAAAAAGTAAGCCCATCCAGCCCAAACAGCAATATATTCTTGTCCAGAATAGCTTGTTTTGCAGTCTTGGATTCACAAAGTCATTGGTAAAATGACTATTTACAATAATGGAACAGTAAAATAATCACTCCTTAGCTAAAGGAGTCATTATCATAGGTTCAGCCATCTAGTCATGTAGACAGAGACAGCAAAGGTACAAATAGCAGTCTGCTTAGGGGTTTCTGAAAATGCACCTTAAGTATGGGATCCTACCATTAGCTTTATCCAGACATTCATCTGGATGTTTATCCAGGCTCACAAAACTTCAAGCTGATGAAATTGCTTGTATGCTACTGATTCGACCCTAAGCTGCAATCTCAGTCCGTAGTGTAAGTGAAGAATAGCTGTGTTTGTGATGTGAATGGAAGAGTCCAAAGAAAACTGCTGTTCCTCAAGATCCAGTGCCTGTCCTTCAGTGTACTCTGGGTCTCTGTTGAACAAATAATACCCCTGTGAGGAGCAGGTAAAGCTGTGCTTCTGGAGACATCCCTTTCTGAATACATACCAAACTCTGGTACCTAGAGGGCTTCCTAATTAAAAATCCAATAAATCTTGATAGCAGCAAAATATTATTTCCGTATTGTGACTATTCAACACTCACTCTTTCATAACTTGCTTTTTCTCAAAAGATTGGATCAGCTGCTTTTATGACTCATTCATTAGCTTGAGGATAAAACTTCTTGCTATTTTAGTGATCTGCTTATATTCTTAAATGATCACCTATTAGAAGGCTTTAACACAGGAAAAAGTAAATTATTATCGGACAAAACTAGAGTCCTTCCAAAGAAACAGCTGGAGCCGTGCTTGCATTTCAGTGAGGGCATTAACTTACTAAGTAACTAGCACTGTGAGTGCTTTTTACCATTGCGCACAAGTTATTTACCTGCCTGGGCAAGTAGCCAGGACCTCAGCAGTAACAATGCTGAAAGGAGTGAGGAATGTGGTGTGTGCAGAGGGGATGTTGTGTTGCAGGGAGGAGTGGCTGAGCTAAAATGAATCACTCGGGGAGTGCAGACTGGGAGTGGATGGGAGGAGAACCTAACTAGAATTATGGCTCAGGAGCAGGCAGAGAGAAGATAATTGTGCAGGAACAGGTCAAAATAGTGGCAGAAGAGGTCTTTGTTGAGAATGAGCTGGGAGGAGTCTGTAGTCACTAAAGAATATGGTCCCCCCAAGACTGGAAAGGGACTTGTAACTCTACAAATTGTCCTGCAGTCTGTGTATTAGTTTATGACCTTCTGGGTATTTACTGCATGCTGTGAAGAGAGAATTAGCATGCTCGTGGGCTTTTTATCACTGAATCTAAATGATTTACAGATACTAAAGAGTGATTTTTTCATAATGTAAACATTGAATAGTTGATACAAACATGGCCATTTCTTGTCTTTCACGTTTGGCTTTCTAATTATTTTAAAATATATCTAATATGCATCATTCAGAATCCAGTTGCAAAATAGATGTATTCTTCGTGCTTTGCACAATTTAATTACAGCAGAAGGCTATTTAACATAAAAACCTGAATAGGTAGTCAGACCAGCTAAACTTTGTCATAAGGTTTCTCATACATAAATATAGATCAAATTCTGCTAGAAACTAGAATATTTTCAAACCAAGAGAAAATGCAAGTGCTCTCTAGTCCTAGAATAAGCACACACTGTACAAAAAAAATATAAATAAATCCCCCCATAGACATTACAAAAAAGGTTTTGGAATTGTCTTTTTCTCCTTTTTTTCCCCTTCACTGTATTGTAGAAAGCAAAGCAGTGTTAAAGTACAGGCAGACCACCCCATAACTTAAAAGCTGGAGTGACTCTGGTAAGATTGATTTACATCTGTGTATGTAGGTGCACTGTTAGGCACTATATCTTGGAAGGTAGGTGATTGCCCTTGAAAGAACTCTCTACAGAGATGTACAAGGGACACTAGGTACATAAGAAGCCCTTTCTGACTAAATTGCCTGGAAACAATGATTACCCACTATAAGACTTTTTTTTATTCTGTTTTTGTTCTTTTTTAATTTTTTTTCGAAGGGGTTGGCAAAAAAAAGTTTCTTTTTATTTCCACAGGGAAAAAATCTCATAAGAATATGTATTACCATCCATGTAGGACAAATTTTGGTATGAAAATTCCCTTCATTCTTCCATTAGGCTTAAACTCCAAGTTTAGGCAAGGTAAGAGGGAAACTGAAGATATGAAAACACCTGAAAACAGTCTGTGATACTCAAGCTAGAATCAAGCCTGCTCTTTATTGCTTTAAGCAGCCCTTAAGAAACCCAGGTTCCACATTTGGCAACATAAGTTACCAAATTCAGAACTTTTGTCTCCAGTGGGATGGTATTTATCTATGTGCCTATGACAGATGGGCAGACTGTCTCTATGGTTACCTAAAATTGTGGAACTAAATCTCAGCATCTCATTTTCAGATATGATGAAACCTGCTACTGTCATTGGATCCTTATTTCTGTTCTTCTGAAGTTCACCATCCCTCTGTTCAGTCATCAGTCTGTCTTCAATTCACCTTTGCGTTATGTGGCAAGGTTGGTAAGAATATCTGCCCATAAGCATCCAGCCATTCTCATCTTGCAGCCACTGGTTATTCCCTTTACCTCTTGTCCTGTATGGTTATTTTCTTGCTTTTATTTTTTGATGCTTTCTACATTATGGTTGTAATCTTTAGATACAAAATCAAATATCTCAGTGTGGAGTCCCTGTTCTTATAGCAGTTTTTAGAATATTACTTTTTTTTGTTAATGTGTGCTTACTGCTGCATACAAATGAGTTAACTGAATCTTCCCTGAGTGTTTGACGTCAAAACTCATCTCCACGTACGATCAGTTCACATTTTTCCCTTCTGTACATGGTTTGCATTTATCCTCACTGATATTCTTTTGCTATTATTTTCTATTTCCTTAGCTGCATTAAATCCTTCCTATAGTCTCCATTTTCCCCATTAGATTTGCCTAGTTAGACTCAATTAGGGTAAATAATTTTGGATTCTCTATATCGCTTCCGAGTCTTTATTTACCTGCTCTTCCAAGTCAGCAGTAAACACTTACTATCATGATTCCACCAAGAGCCACAGGTCACCTGCATTTTAACCTACTTCTCTTGCTTCCTCCTGACCTGTCATTGATCTTTTTGTGTCATCTAGCATCTGTAGCATCTTTCCCACGATACCCCAAGCAGCATGCTCATCAAACTATGCAGGCTGCTGAACCTGCAATGTGCTTTGCTGTATATAACCCCAGAGAGTACGGCGTTCTGATTTGGTAACAGCAGCAGATCTCTAAGGCCCGTATGTTCCTGAATTTAAAATGGACAAGGTGGGGACAAACACAGCCAAGCAGACGAGGCATTACACAGCCCTTTGCAAAAGCAAATAAACAAACACACACAACACACATCACCCCCACCCCCAGCTCGTGAGTGACATGTAAAAAGGTTTAGTGGTTCTCCTTAAGCCATGCAGCTTCCAAGACTGTCAGGAGCTCATTAAAATCAGGGAACTGTGGCAGTGAGAAGTGATAGAGGTGAGCACAGCAAGCAGTAAGAGCCTGGAGAAATGAGCTCACAGGTGGGTGAAGTATGGACTACTAATAGGCCTCTGAGAGAGGGAGATGTGACCTTTGAAATAAACTCTTGTAGGAAAAAGGAGAGGCAGGATTGGTGTAAGTACATACATAGCATTTGACGCAAAAGAATGTTTTGTCAGTGATACTTTTCAATCTCTGCTTCAGCTGCTTAGTGTTTCTTTAGGTTTTTTTTTTTTTAGGTTTTTTTTTTTGCTAGAAGGTTTGTTTTAATATTCGGAACATTTTTCTTACAAAACGTTTGCACTTTCAATTAAAGAGGGATTTTAAATTGCTGACACTTAGCTTAATTGAAGTGAAAACCTGAGAGGATCCTAAGAGGGAATTTCCCTCGTGAGCCTTGTGAAAAACAGGTGAGTTTAAAAGACAAGAATAGAAACAAGTACTCAAAATATCCAGGAAATATGACAGTCATGAGAAACTCTGTAGCACAGCAGGACAAAGTTCTGCACAGGCTACAACTCATGTTTTAAAGAGCTGCAAATCTTCGAAATATGTTCAAAGTAGCTACAGAGCAAATTAGACTTAAGAAAATTAAAGGTCTTTGTAGGAAGGAAACAGGGTGTCTATCCTAGGAAGTCTGAATGGGGATTTATACCTGTGATGAGAAGAATAGCAGTGAAAAATGCCAGATCTCTAGGTTTTACAGACCATTTTTCCATTCATATTCTGCCTTAAAGGGAGGTGACATTAGAAAAAGCAGACTGAGTAGCTGAATGGGCAAAGGAATTTTAAACAAGATTTCAGCCTGGGTATTCAGTAAGGAAATGAAACCAGGGAGCATTTTAATGTAAAAAGGAGTCAAAATGAGCTTATGAGGTACAAAAAGGTGCTTGTCACATATGCAGTTATTAACCTGCAAAAGCTGTGGGCTCCCTCATTGCAGGTGTGCAGCCAGCTGTTTCAGAAGTGATTAAAACAAACCAGAAAAATCAGATGTCTGGGAGCACTATATAAACAAAAGCTGCATCATGAGCTCTGTGAGAAAGCTACACCCTCATGTTGCTGACATGTGATGACAGCTAAAACAGGGTGATAAAATGAATCGGATTAAAAAAATCTGTCCACAAAGTATGGACCACAGGGACTGACCGGACATGAGGAGGCAACTATTTTTTTTCTTTTTCTCAGCATATTAATTCTTTTCTCCACTATTTAGGCTACAGAATAAGGATTTTGCTGAATTGAATTTCAGCTTTTCAACACTTCAGAGATTTCCTAGGGACTTAGTAGAGCAGGCATCTTTTCATTGTGTTTTCTTGGGTTGTTTCAGCCTCAGGCTGACTTACATGAGAAGTACACTTTCTTGCTTCAGAGGTAAAACAAAGCAATCCTAATTGTTGGCTTGATTTTAACTCTAAAAGCAGTGAGGATGCTGTTCTAGCCAAGCTCATCAAGAAGTTGGATAGCAAGATGTAAGTAGATTTTCTGCAGTTAATCTTTGGCAGAAAATGAAATGAACATTAGGGGCCAGCACTTAAAAAGTGAACTGAACTGTCACTTGAGTACGCAGCAATTTTTCCTCACTTTCATTGGCTTATCTATCAAGAGGAAAAACATTACTGAAACATAAGTCAAGATTCTAATTTGGCTGATATGGCGATGCAGATGGATTTGGCGCATATAGCTACTACTACTGTAGTTTTACAATCCAAAATAAAATCTCTTTGGAGATGGAGGTCTAGAAATAAATACTTCACACAATTAAGCCTAATTGTGTCAGCCTGAGGTGGCTGATTAGTATAACATGCACAATTGTAAGCAGAAAATGATACATGTTCTCCAAGGTTTCAGAGTAATTGAGTATCAAGTATGAATGAGAGCACTTTCACGTAGGGGAGAGAATACAAGTTAGTGTAATAAGAAGCTGAGGCAAAGCAAACCAAATTCAATACTTCCATAAGAACTAAAGGCATGGTGGGTCTACATAGTCCTGTATGTCTGATTCTGAGATATGAAGAAGTCTTTTGGGCCTGGGACTAGAGTTACCCAACGTTGTCGAGAGTGTGTTTAAAGAAGAAGCAATACCTGGCAGAAAATAAGAGTGACAAGGACCATGACTTCTCCTTATTGTATATTCACTCACTTTGCTGTTGGGGTAATTAGGAAACAGTGTTATACAAAGTGATTAGATTAACTGAGATTGATGAGGTTTCTCTTTTTGCTCCCATGGTGCAGCTTGTGCCTCAACAAGGTATCAGATGCAAGACACCAAAATGTCCATGGTACAGAACTAGGACAAAGTTTCAAATAGTTTCAAATAATTCTGGCTTTGAATGAACCTAAGAATATGCTTACTAAAGGTAGACATGACAGATTTCAGTATTATTTCTGTAGCTGAAAAATAATCAATGTTTAAAAAAAGGGAGGTTTTTCTCCAGGGGAGAGAATGCATTAAAAAAACAGTTGGGAAATCTCCAGTTCCCAAGTATGATGTCATTCAAACTGATTAATACAAGCATTGTAGTTCATTGCATAGAGATCTGACACCCAGGCAAGCTGCCTTCTTGATTTTTTGTTGGTTGTACTGTTTTGCTTTATGTGTTTTAACTTAATATCAAGACCAATAGACAGTTGGTCAAATGGCAATGCTAACTAGTCATTGATCTGAAAAGTCAGTAAGAATTAGTTACATAAGTTCTTTCTTTAGTTTGAATACACAAATAGAGACTATGTTGCTGGATATATCCAGTGCAAGTGTTGTGTATCTACATGAATGATTAAATTTTAGAGTGGTCTTCTCTAAATACAAACCTACAGGTGAATTCTTTACAAAGTGTTTTTGTTTTCTACAGAGATACAGAAACATAGAATCACAGAATCACCAGGTTGGAAAAGACGTATTGGATCATCGAGTCCAACACAAAAGCACTGAGAACTGCCTCTCTAGAAAAATCCTGTTATACAAAGACACTTGTTTTGATATCTGCATGAGTCTATATAAATTGTTCAGGCTTTTCTAAAGGCTCTTGTGTCTAACCATTATGTCATCTTTTGTCCTCTGCTATAAACTCTGCTTCCCCTCTATTTATCTTTCTTTGTCTCGTGGGCTCTGAAGACAAGATAGCTTTCAGAAAAGAAGCAATACAAATGGAAGGCAATTCAGGGGACCATAATCCCCATTTGTATCTATTCCAATAACCTCCATGTGTGCCATAGCATGCCCTAAAATTAATGTCACTTGTAATATATTTCTAAATGTTAGATTGGGAGATTTTTTTGTGTAGGCCACAGTATGATCAACCTGGACCACCTCCAGAAGAACTGGCTTTTCTCAGTGTGAGAAATTCTCTATTTCAGAGACGAGATGGACTGGCTAAATTTGCATATGTTTAGCTCATTCCATGAAAAAATATGAGTGGGAAATAGAGAGCAGCTCTGACAAACTGAAAAAAAAAAAGGAAAAGGAAAAAAAAATGGAGGGATACTTGTTGCCAATGTACATGAAATATCACCTAAATTCAGCAAATTCTAGCCTTTCCAATATCACAGAAATAAGACAAGATGTCATGAAGTCTACTTCAGATCTTAGCAAGAAAAATTTCATACCTTGCCACAACTTACCATACTACTGAGCTTTAAAGACAGTGAAGGGAGTAGGAAACAAGAAAGAATTATTTAAACTTTGATACTTTTAGATTTCCAGTTATTATTTTATAATGACAAGATAAGAAGGAAAAAAGTATCAAAGAGGATTAAGTGCTTCTTCTGGTCAACTAAAGTTTTAGGGAAATCGATGTAAAAACTTTTATACCAACTTCTTGAAGTATCACCTATTGGTATTTAACTGAGAGAAACTTCAACAAATGGAATTTGATATAAGTTCAACCGCACTTCCACTCAAATATTTTTCTTGTAGTATTCTTATCTCACACTGGGACTGTAATATATATGCTGAGCATAGCATCATGGACTTGATATTTTTTAACACGTCAGGGTTCTGCTTCAACAAATACTATGTCATTTAAATGCCTTCCTGTCCAATTCCTTTATTTATTAATTATGTTAACTACAATATAGAAATAATATATATCTCCATTCATTATGGAACATCTGATGACTGTGTTTCAGATACATAATGTTAGTCACTCAGTAGCACTATATATTCTTCATAATGTAACAGAATACATGCAGGAAAAACTTTCCAGTTGTCCTTATGCAAGGTTTATATGTCCAAACTGGCTTCTATTATTAGAAAAATAATTCATATAACCATCAGTTCCTTCTGAACAAAACAATTAAAAGGAATTTAACAAAGACAGGATCCTAGAACTTGAGCATTTTCGTAGAAGGGAATGGATTTGAGATCACTGGACTAGGATATGTGTAATTATATCAAGCTTATGTGGCAAATTCTGGTAGCAGGGAAGCTGCAGGGGTGGCTTTTGTGAGAAGATACCAGAAGCTACCCCTACATCAGACAGAGCAAGTTCCAGATGGCTCTGAGATGAACCTGCAAGTGGCCAAAGCTGAGCCCATCAGCGACACTGGTAGCTTTCTGTGATAACATATTTAAGAAAGTATAAAAAATGCTGCACAACAGCAACCAGGAGAGAGGAGTGAGAATATGTGAGAGAAATAACTCTGCAGACACCAAAGTCAGTGAAGAAAGGGGGAAAGGAGATCCTCTACCAGAGCAGAGATTCACCTGCAGCCTGTAATGAAAACCATTGTGATGTAAGTTGTCCCCTTGCAGACCCTGGAGGTCCACAGTGGAGCAGAAATCCATGCCGCAGCCCTTGGAGGACCCCATGATGGAGCAGGGTGATGAGCCCTGAAGGAAGTTGCAGCTGGGGAGAGCCTGCACTGGAGCTGACTCCTGCCAGGATCTATGGCCTGTGATCCTTGTTATGGAGTTTCTGTCAATGTACTGGGCCTTCAGAGCTGTGAGTGAACATCTTCCTTACCATCACACTGCAATAAAGCTTATTTATTTAACCCTTCCCATTACCCATGCAGTCAGACCCTGTACCGTTGGCTGTGAAACTGTGAAACTAATTAGAAATGATAAAACAAAGCCAGGTTTTTTTTAGTTTAACTGTAGGGGTGAAACGGAGAATGCAGCATAAAAGGAGAAAAGTACAATCAAAATCACTCAGACTGAGGTGAGGGGAGGAGGCAGAAACCACAGCTGAGAAACTTCTTGGTGATTCGTTTGAACCTAATGCTTGTTGCTTCCCTGGTTCCCCATTTGGTCACATCCACATGCCGTGTCCCAGGTCCAAGAGTTTTGTCTGGGAGCCAGGGCACTGCTCCAATGGGGGAATTCGTGTGCCCGTGGTGTTGTGTTTGTAGAGTTTATGTGTGGAGTTTGATAGGAACGGTTGGACTCGATGATCCAGTGGGTCTCTTCCATCCTGGTTGTTCTGTGATTCTGTGATTCTGTGATCCTGGGGGGGATCCATGCTGAAGCATTCCATTCCTGATGGGCTGCACTCCATGGAATGGACCCTTACTAAAGCAGTTCTTGAAGAACTGCAGCTGTGGGCAGTACCCATGCTGGAGAAGGTCATGAAGGATGGTTTCCAGTGGGCAGTACCCATGCTGGAGTAAGGGTAGAGTATGTGGAGGAATGAGGAGCACAGACAAAGCATTATGGATTGATTACACCCCACATACCCCATACCCATGAGCTGCCGTGGGAAGAGGTAGTATGGTTGGGAGTGAAATTGAGCCTGGGAAGAAAGGAGGAGTGTTGGTAAGGTGGTTTAGAATTATTATTTATTATTACCCTGTTCTGATTAATTGATAATAGTTTAAATTAGTTTCCATAAGCTGAGTCTGTTTTTCCTGTGATGGTAATTAGTGAGTGGTCTCCCTGTACTTATCTCAACTCACAAACTCTTTGTTGTGACTCTCCTTGTCCTGTTGAGAAGGGGAAGCGGTAGAGTGGCTTGGTGGGCACCTGGGGCCAGGAAAGGTCAACCCACTTCAGTAAGTAAGGTGTTTTATAACCCAGTCTTTGGTGTACTTAATGACAGGAGTAGTCACACATTCTGAGTGTAACACTTGTGGTAGTTGGATATCACAGGATCGTAGAATGGTTTGGGTTGGAAGGCATCTTAGAGATTATCTAGTTCCATGCCCCCTGTCATAGGCAGGGACACCTCCCACCAGACCAGACTGCTCAAGGGCCCATCCAACCTGGCCTTGAACACCACCAGGGATGGGGCAGCCACAGCTTCCCTGGGCAGCCTCTTCCAGTGCCTCACCACTCTCATTGAGAGCTGGGTTGTTACAGAATGCACTGTACGGTCTCACTCTCTGATATGAAGAGTTTGCTAAAATATTTTTACTGTTGTAAAATAAGTGGAATTCAGAACATATTACCCAGTTACACTTCAGTGAAACTATCTGCTTCATTGCTTCCTGGATGAATGTATTTCCCTGTGGTAGTTTCCAGATACCTGATTCTGACTAAGACACTGTTGTATTACAATAAGTTATGTAGGGTGACATTTCCTACTGAAAGGTGGTGACATTTAAAGATCCCAGTCCTGCAGAAATTTACACTTGTTCTTGTTTTTTAGACTATTTAAGTGAAACTAATTTCATAAAGTTATAAAGGTGGAGAAGCCCCTGAGGACCAGAATGTACTTCAATAATCATTGAATAAAAAGTTCAAAAAGGCACAACAGACAGTATCATAAACAGATTGCCAAGAGAAGTAAGGTAATTGTGGTGTACCTGACTAATCTTAAAGTTTCCAGCAACTGCTGCTATTGAGAGAGGGCCTGGGGGTGAAGGGGGGGTGGTAAGCAGTGTTGCAACTGTAGCCTGACAATATTTGAGAATGAGGGACTGCTGCAACAATTTATAATGATGCAAAAGTCTGAAATTACAACTGTGATTTGAAAATCTCTGATGAGACTTTAGGGATGATATGTGTTTTTACAGAAGGTGCCAACAAACTTTTCTGCTCCATCATTTTGCGATGGACTTTGCATAATTTGAATAAAGCGGCCACAGAAAACTTTTAAAAGCCATTTCAAAATACTTGGTGTATTCTGTTAATCCTACACTGTCAGACTCCCTTGTAATTTTAATCAGTCACATCAGACACAAGGAGGAGAGGAAAACTTAATCTACTAATACATTTTGACAGTCTAAAATATATCATTTTTTCTTCATATTTGTAAGTGCCACCATATCACATCTGTTACCTTAGAATCTACTGAGACCAGAAAGCAAAAGGATTTTCATATTTACAGAGGTTTAGTACATCTGTTGTTAGTCATGATAGTTCATGAGTTACTGGATGTGAAGTCTGCCATCCATTCAAGTGTTTCCTATTGCCTGCATTACAATGTCTGTTAGTAATCTGCGATTAAAGGAGTTATTGAGAGGATTTGGCTAGTCCAAAACCACAGATTGAGAAGTGCTGCCACAGTGCTTCTGTCTTTTCTGTCCTGGATTAAAAGATTGAAAGAGAAAATTCAGTCTTCATTTCTTCCTGAGGTTAGTGTCTTCTGAACTGTAAAACTGATGAAGCTACCAGTTCAATATATTAAATCAGACACAGCTCTGGTGTGATGTATGCCTGAGGCTACTCCATCTTCTAGCTGATCTCAGGTTTAGCAGACACAAATACGACTCTAAGTCAGCTTCTTCCCATCGTTTAAGTGAAAGTGAGGATCTAGCTTCAACTGTGTAGTGTTCATGTCAGAAGTTACACCATTTGTCTATGACCTGAGTATGATGGAGATGGTGACAGCCATCCTAGATCCAGAGGATATCAGAGATATGGCAAAGAGGTCACATCACCATGTTGAAGCTGTCGGAGGTCCACTTCATCTGTTCAAGACACTTTAGTTCTTACAACAAATGTGTTGGAACAACACAAAACTGTCATTGTCAAATGTGTAGAGAGTAGGTATTTTGAAAAGCATATGACAGGTGAATACAGTTCCAGAATCAATAGCTGTTCCTTAACTGGTATTTTTACAGCCAGTTCCAGGGCCTCTGCTGTTGAGCAGGTGATCGTCAGCCAAGTATGAATGCAATTCTCTTTTGCTTGATAGAAAGCCCTACATTATATAGATCTTAAACCAATCCCTATATGGGCTGCTCAGAATGACATCATAAACGCTATTTAGAAGATAATAGGGAACTTTGTAAACATGAATGGGGGAATATTTTGGCAATTCCACTGATACATCACTTCCCAACCTGAGTGGATCAGAAATTATCTAGATCAGAGTCTGTACATACTAAATATTAGAAGACGTTGTTTAATTTAGCACAGTTTGAAGACAGATATCTAAAAAACAAGAGTGTGTTCCCAGTAAACAAGCAGCAAATGAGTTTTGGTAAGGACGGTCTGTCTTGTGACTTAATTAGACATGGCACTTTTATATATTCCCTATTTTTAGAACTTGTGAAGAACCGAAGCTTTAATTTATTCTCTACAACAAACATCCTATATATGTTGTACTTGCAACTCTTTCTGAAGCCTTTGCTAAGCCTTTTTACAGCTCCATTAGACCTTTTGGAGACACATAATATAGGACAAACTAAAGTAGTAGCATGAGTCAGCTGTAGTGATGTATTTGAAGGAAAGATTTGTTGACAACCAGAACAAATGGCCACATCAGTCTTGGCACTTTTTATCAGCTCAACAGCTTTTAGTTCCAAAGCCTTAGAAATTGGGCAAGGGCGAGTATATTGGTTTTCATGACCACAGTCTCAGCAATATTGGTTGTTCCTTGCCAGATATTGGTAAAGCAGTAAGAAACTATCTTATTATCATTAATTTTAATAGCTTTCCACATCTTAGCACACCTTATGCAGGGCTGAAGAGATTGAGGATTGTGTGTTGAGCTCAATCCTGCTCTTGTCAAAACCTATGTAGGAAATGAGGGTGGCTTTGGAGATTGACAGACAATTACGGATTAAATGGAACATGCAGAAATGCACTTAATGTATCACATCAGGGAAAGGAGGAAACAATGCCTTAGCTTCCCAACTAATTGCAGTTAGTGGGCACAGCAGCAGGAGTTTGGCTTTAGACGCATGAGTGGCTTATTGACATCTGAATGGTTTATTTTTGCTGCTTCTAGACTTATACAGGGAAAGAAGGGACAGAGCAGGGCAGGAAAAAAATGCCAAAAGAATTACTTGTTAAGGGGAGGGAGAAAGGAAGCTCAGATTTTGTATGTAACTAAAGAGAGGGAGAGAAAAAGAAGGGAATGGGGACAGGGAGAGGGAAAAAGGGAGGGAATGAGAAGTTCATTTTGACCAATTATCTCTTTGAACAAATGTGGAAAGAGAGGTTTGGGGACTGATGACTGGAGACAACAATCTTGAATTAATTCTGTGCCATCCCTACTTATAAATGCAAACACTTCCCCTTCAGAAAGTGACATTTATAAGCAAGTTGTTCTCCTTTTCTTACTGTTAAATAAACCACTGGTACATGCTGAGATACTGTAGCGATGTGACTTGCAATGCCACAGGAGATTATCTCCTTCAATTTCTTTGCAGGGTATTTTGAATGTAGATTTCTATTATTATTATTACTTGACTTATTATTTTTGTAATGATGCTTGCATTTTGGATACTTTCCTAGGATCTGTCTCCTATCTCAGTTGCTATGCTTGTTTGATGGACAATTCATTTTAACTCTCTTTCCTCCTTAATACTGTTAAAGAAGAGGTAATCATTACAGTCAGGTGAATGCCTTATGACTACTTATTTGGGAGAAGTTCCCCTCTGGGTGGTGTTAATAAGAATGGTTAGAGGCTGTTTTTTTTTTCTGAATTATTCTTTCTTGAAAAATGCTGTAAGTACAGTAGATTTTACAGCTTATCCACCATTTGCCATTTCTCCACATGAAATTCTCAGCCTCTGAACTGCAATCAGGCTGTTCACATGCTCTTCTAGTCTTCTAGCTGCAGTGGTTTTACACTCCTTGTTGATGGTAGACCATTTTCAACAGAAAACAGGTGGTGCCCTACATGAGTTCAGATTCCTTCAGGAAATGGGTTCATTCACCAGCTCATTAGGTGAAAGCTCCAGCCAGTCAGCTTTTATGGGAAAGATGAACAGTACTGCTACTATCTACAGCTTCTATTTTGTAAAAAATAAAGGTACCAAATCATTACATGTCTTGACAATCTGCACTGTACCCACAGCTTCCTTTAAGGATTTAGTGGGCAGCTGGGGACCTGAGCTCTAGGTACAGTGACTTTTTAATCCTGTGCTTAGTATTACTTGCTGGCTAACAGTTCAGAGGTCTCTGATTTTCTACACTGGTTGAAAGGGAGCTTATTTATCCAGCTGACAAGAAATCAGTTCAGAACTCCCACCTTATTTTTTGATGCTGCATTATTTGTGTTGGTCTCCTCTATCTGGTTTTATAAGCTGTTTGGAGAAGGTGGATATTTGGGAAAGAAGTTCTGTGAGAAATTCGAGGCTTTTGAGGCTAAATGGAAGAATATCCAGAGAAAAAAACCCAGGATACAGAGGTAGAAACTAGTAATATGAAAGAAAAAGAAGAAAATGAAGTAATTCCCATTTGTTTGTAGATAACCTAGTTAATTATACACCATCAGAAGCTCCATTCTGCACTCACTAACCAGGCCCAGACTCCAATTCATGCTTCTGAAGGAAATGAACGAGCACCTAATATCTTGCTTTCTACTGTTTCTGTGTGCTTTCAGATCTGTTCTTTCATGAGAGGGTCATAAGACAGGAAATTTCTCTTAAAACTTGAGATTGCTCTTCTCTCTTGTGCTCATCAGTCATGCCTTTCTGTTGATGGATGCAGTTCATATTCTGCCTTATATTTTGTCATGTTTATAAAGTATTAAAAAGAAACTAATAGGGAGGAAGGAATCTTTACATTTCATTTTAATGAAACCTTCTGTTTTGCCATCTCTTCCAACTGCCGTTGGCATATATGCCTTCCTTATAACCTTGTTTACCTCTTCTTCTGACAAGTGCTCTCTGCTTTGCCAGTCAGTTTCTTTTTAACTGTCTGCTTTTTCAGTCCTAATGGAAAGTCAGCCTGTTATGTGGAGATCATTAAATGTATTCTTTCTTATGTTTCTTCTTTTTTTTCCCATTTCTTTGACACGACGAGAATGTTGCAGAAGGCTCTGATAAGTGCCGAAACTTCAACCAATTTACTTACTTGTTTATAAAAATTCAAATAAAAGGATAGATTATATGCAGTTCCTTAAAATGATCTTAATGACAAAGAAATACATGCAGACACCTCCCTCTCCCAACTTTCCTTCAAGACTCTGTAGTCTGTGGACTTGATGGTTGCCAAGGTGAATGTTTACCAACCTCTATGTCATTTTGCTTGTTGACTTTACACAATTTTTGCCTCTGTTAAATGTCTGTATCTTCTCTATGATAGGCATCTTGGGAATAAATATAGCACATTGCTGGCTTTCTGTCTGCCCTTACAAGTTCTGATCTACCTAATTTCTTTTTCTGAACTAATGGTAAATTCTTAAGTGACTGTGAATACGAAGTCCTGTATCAACTCACTTTGAGAACAGCTAAATTATGTCTTTGTTTACTTACTTATGTCTTTTTTTACTCTCTTACTAAAACCCCAGACTCTAATAAAATTACATTTACAGGGGAAGGCAAACTTAATTATCTTAACATGCACTGCTGTGGGCTCCACTTCTAGGGCTCTGTCATCTCAGTTCATGTTTACTCCAACATAAGTTGAGAGCACAGTCCGTCATTTAAAACCACAGTCCAGTGTCCTAGGGAGCTTAATAGATCTACTGACTGTTCATGTTATTTGAGACACATCTAAAATCTGATCTTGCATGTTACCAGGATGTCAATGGAAACTTTAATGAAACTCGAGTACCTAGGGATGTAGAAGTAAACGTATATAGAAGGATATACAGGATTAGTGTGTTGCAAGTGAGCAAAGGAAATTTTTGAGTACATTAAATTCTGATTTGCTTAATCTTCTCATTCACACTTTTCACCATGATTTACTTTAAATGTCTGCACTATGGTATAAACCTGTGTAAGCTGAAAGTTCTCCAGGAAAATGTCATTTAGCTGAAATTGGATTTTTCTAAAATAAAAGCCTTTCATTTTATTCTTTTTATCAATAAACTTTATGCATCATGGGAAACTTAATCAGCAGGTTGTGTTGATTAAATTGCTATGGTAAATATTAAACCCAAATAATTCCTTTTGGGACAGGTGTCTACCTCATGAATGTTTGGATCTGTTCCTTGAAATATAGATTCCTGATTTATCTGACTGACACACAGATTTTAAATTCACTTTATTGTATGTAAGTTAAACAATTCTAACTCTGGAGCTCTTGGCTACCACAGACCAAGGGAAAGATTGTGTTTCCCATCTCTCCACTTTGACCTTAATTTCTGTCCTTGGTGAAGACAGAACATGTGTTACCATAGAGAGCTTAGGTTTTGATGATGTGGTATTTTCCATTTGTCAGGAGGCTTCTGACAAGCAGCATACTAAATGTATTTCTCACACTCCTCATGCAATTCACTGGCAGCTTTGGTTACTATACCAGGAATGCAACAAGAAGTAGAATTAAGTTTTAGATTTTTTCCAGGGAACATTAGCATTCAGTTCTAGCCTGACTATGCTAGCTTTTGCTTTTGAGTCATCAACACATATAAAACCCTCTCATTGAAATGAAGTGTTTGTAGGCTCAGGCAATATTTATTCACCACAAACCTTTATTCCTCTTTTCTCTCTCTTCCAGTAATGATATGAATATAAATGAATGCAGTGTTTCCTGATGACTTCACAACAGATCTCTATTTTATTTTCCTTTTTATGTTGTCCTAAAAAAATCATTGTTTATATTTTATCTTTTTCGTTTGGTTGGTTGGTTTTTTTACTCAAATACACAGAGTGAAGAAGGAACTCACTGATGACTTAGGGTATTTTTTGTCCCATACTTTCTTTTTTTATAAGAGAGAGCCAAGTAGTAGGGCAATATGCAGACCAAGTTTATCAAGACAGCATAAACATTAATGAAGCTTTAACCTGACTCTTGTTCCCATTGTGTTTGTACTTCTGCAGTGGCCTGCTGAACACAGCATTTTCAAGCAAGCTTATACCTATAACACTTCTAAGCTATAATACAGGAGTATATAATGGTGATTCGAGATGATCTTGCAATATTTTGAACCTCACATGCCAAAGTTTCCAAGAAAGAAAAGGATGCAAAGGAAAGCAGCAGAACTTTTACATGCTACAAATCAGCCTTTTATATCTGAGATAATCCTGTTATCCAGAACTTTTTCTTTAACAATCTTTTAGTCTACAGAAGGTTAAACAACAGAGAATCTTTTCCCACTTCTTCACCTAAAAGCCTGTTACACCTCCCTATTCATGGCTCTCTGAAGCAGAGGAGAAAATATATCCTTTTCCTTTCTTGTTATTTTTTTCTCTGGAAATGTTTTCCCTGTTCTTCTAAACTTTAATTTCTGGGGATAAATGATAAATGAAGAAATCACTGCTAAATTCTTCAGAAACAGATTAAGGTGCATGTAAGAGACTTTTAAAAGTCAAGTTCTAAATTCTTCAGAAACAGATTAAGGTGCATGTAAGGGACTTTTAAAAGTCAAGTTCCTATCTATATAAATAGTTCTAGACTTCCTAAAAGCCTGTCTCTTCAAATTAGAGAAGGCTGAACACAGTTGCTTAAGAGCTACTGGAAAATCTAAAAGTGCAGTTTATGTTGGGAAAAGTGGCTGTGCTTATCTGGGGTAAAGAGGGGCCTAGGAGTCTGTGCCGGAGAGTGACCTGTTGCCACAATAAATGAGATTGAGTTCCTGGTGCCTTACACTAAGAAAGACTCATTGCTAATAGAAAATAATTGTAGCAACAAGGACTGAGACCATTTCAAACTGTGCAACAAGAGAGCAGAGGGAGGACATAGAATGGAAAGTTCATTGAACTGATTGACTACAATCAATCTTTTGCAGTCATGCCTTTTCAAAACATATGTCTTCATGAAAGCAGGGCATTCATCACCATGGTGGGAGACTCATGGAGCTCAGTGCCAATATCTGAACAGGAACTTCAAAATATCTCTGTGGTTACCAGACATGGCTTTAGAAACAGCACAAGATAAACAGGCAAGTCTATAGACGTTTCCATTGGAGCTTACGGGCATAAATTACACTTTCAGTGTAAGTTACCAATAATGTTTTTTTTTTCTTTTATTAATTGAGGATGTGTTTGGCATGTCTCCAGGTCTGAAGATGATAAGATTTATCTTTCTCCTTTTTACTTTTTGGTTAGTAACATGCTTATGCTAGACTGCTTCTCAGACTCCTACATAGCACTGAAGTATTTGAAGTGTAGTTCGAAAGAAAATTTTGCATTTGTTTTCATTATGTTCCACTGCAAGTAAAGACTTCAGTCCAATGAGTCTAATTTTCAGTGTAAAAGGTGAATTTATTGAGCTAAGTGAGGGTGACATTATTTTAATTTTGTGAAAATACTTATGGATTCAATGCCCAAGGAAGCCAGAAAAAAACCCCACAGAAGATATATTACTAGAAGTGTCATTTGTACATCCATCACTAGCCTGGCTTGTAGTTGCTTTTGTGATCTGGATATTTAATGTAGCTTGTTAGGGCTACTTCAAATAGTGTTTGCTAAGAAACTGTCTCAGTAGAACTGTTGTCCTCAAAACAAGAATGAATTGTTAGGAGCAGGAATGAATTGAACTATTATGGAGGTAGCCTAAGAGAACTAAATCTTCTCCCCCACTTACACAGCCTGATGTGGAGCACGTTTTGTCTGAGGAGGAGAGGAAAGAGAAGCTGTTCTTGATGTGGTTAATGCCGCCTTCTTCTCTATCAGCATCATGACTGTAAGCTGCTGTTGGAAGAAGGTGGGTGCTGACATCTGCTGATACCCCCCTGACACGACTGTAGCTGAATTAGCAATAATTATGCATTGTTCAACAGAAAATACGAGCTGTCAGGATGAATATGTTCCAACATAATGTTTGTTTCAGATGTTCTCATCACAAGCTTAGGGAATGTGCCACACCTTGAATCCTGCTTTAGACTGAGCAGCTCTGAGGTTTGAGGTGAAAAGCCTTACATGCTTGTATTTCATACTCACAGTTATAACCTGCAGCAGTTTTGAAGGCAATAATAAGGCAGACAATTCAGAATGACTTAAAATCATAAGTGCTTTATGAGAAATAATTCAATTAGGTTTTAATAATAATATTAATAATAATAATATAGTGTTGGTTTATTTTATTTTATTTTATTTTATGGTTTTAGGCCTTCAAAGTTAGTTCTTGTACAGAATTTGATCTCTTTTTTCCCCTTGAGACTATATATTAAAATTTCCTTTATTTTTAATTGCGCTTGAGATGTCAGCTAATAGCCAATCTCTTGAAGAGAGAATGCAAGAAGCATCTGCAAATGCCATATGACCTAAAATGAACATGTTAGTTGGGAAAAAAAGCCCAAGACAAACTACTTGAAGAGAGTCCAGTGTCTAGTCATCTGCTGAAATTCTAGCTCTGTGTTTGAATACAAGTAATGGGAGTGGGAGAGCACACTAATTACTCAAAAAAAAAATTAATTTAGTTAATTTACTAATAGGATGAGTTTGTGTTGGTTGTCCTTTAGATTACTTCTTGTTCCATGCAGTGCTGGATTTGCATTGAATAGTACAGGAACACTGTTTATTTCCTGCAGAAAATTTGAAAAAGGGTTAAATCTCTGCTTAAAAAAATTCCACAGATTGAAACCTGTAAATGTTGTTAAGTGCCTGCTGCAGAGTTCTGGTGTCTTTGCTTATGGGAGGGAGCAGCTGAGAAGGAAGGATTCTTGGGCAGCAGCTAGAGATTTGTCTTTGAGTAGAGTTAGAGGACCTGCAAATTTTTATGATTTATTTACCACTGTGACCTGGCATATATGAAAATGTGTCTTAAGTACCTGTACCCTCAGCTGAGTTGTCTGAGAAATGCTTAATGTAAGGCTAGGAAGTAATCGACCTACTCATATGAATAAGTACTAGGCAGGGTGAGACTTTTTGAGCTGAGCCCTTTATAAGGCAGAAGTTACAGACTGAAAGTTAATGATGCTCTGAGAATTATTTGCTTTCTTGAGGTTGCAGGACAAATGCTCCATATGTTTCCCAGGAAACAGGCTACCCACGGTGACTGATTCCTGGCTTCAGCTGATCCAGCTGCCTAGTCACTCTCACCATGCTGGAACACAAATATATTGAGCACAAAAAGGCTCCCATTGCAGAGGACACATTGTAATTTGAAAGAGGAAAAATAATCATGCAAGCTCTATTTTCTGGTACCTTACCAAAAAAAAGTAAAATAAAACGCTTTCATGGCTATGTGATTTTTTAAATAATCTTTTCAAATCTTATTCTCTGCTTCAGATATTAAAATTAAACTAGGAAATATGAAGCTCCAGATTTTAATTTTATTAAGTTTAGTTGGTTATTTTCTCCTCATTTCTAGTTACATCTAACTTCTTTGACAATTTTTATCAATTGTCTGTAACATTTACCGTTTAACATTTGAGAAGCAAACAAATAATTGGAGGAAAGAAACAGCAGGAATATGAATGGAAACGAAAATGCAGATTCTGAATTTTTGGACTTCTCTGTTCCATTAAGCTGCTGGGGAAGAGGTGATTTGTGGATGGAACCAATAACTTAATATTAATCTAATCAAGAATTTACATCTTATGAGAAGGCACATACGAGGCTGTGATATTATTCCTTTCTAGAAAAAATGAAAACACTGCTTTGCCTAAAATAAGCTCAAAAAGAGGACATGACAGCTCTCATAAAGAATATAAACTCCAGAACTCAGTCTTGAGTAGCAGGAAACTTCAACAAGCTTCTTACAACAGTCAGAGATTAAGCAAATCATGGATAAGGATACCAAACTCCAGTGCTCAGATCTCAAAAGTTTTATGAAGGAAACAAATGCTGAAGTCCCTGCTTTTAAGAAGAGGAAATACAGAACCAGCTGACATGAACAGAAGAGGAGGAGGATCTCTGCTAATGTCCACATTCTGCCAGGTTGCCAGGTGATAGGGTTTAGCTAATCAGTTACAAGAGAGATGGTCTTTTGTAAGAAGAGACAAGTGAGAATACAGCCTCTACCAGTGCTGTGTTCACAGGGTATGGAAGGAGAATTGGTCCTCGCTTTTTGTCTCCAATACCATTTCTACACCATTTTCTGCAACTCAGAAATTATAGTTGGAATTAGATTTCATCTAAGTGATTTCATCTTTTGATTTCAAAGACTGTGCAGGCCGATACACAGACTTTGTTATGCTATGGTGGATTTAGTTCACACAGGGGATTATTCAGCTGCTTTAAGTAATAAAAAGTTACTCAGTTGAACAGTATTCTTTCCTTGCAATTTATTGAGTGAAGGCTACCACTATAATGCTAGAGATAAAGAAAACCTCAGAAAAAGTGTGCAAAATACAGCACAATTAGTATAAAATATAGGAGTGTGTCAACAAAAGAACCAGACTTTCAACAAAAGGTGAGTGTAATGGTTTGATTTTGGCCCCTTTAAGAATAGCCAGGTTGTGGCTGAGGAAAGAAAATTACAATACCAAGTATTCCACACAACTTCCTTCTACGTAAATAAGGGTGTAATTGGGGGTGGGACACACCTTTTTTCCGGCCAGGTATCCATCTTATCTTCGGTCCGGTCAGGAGCGGCATAGAGTGCCAGTGGTAATTTTGCTATCTGAGGAGTGTGGTGATTCATTTTCTCTCATTAGCTTATATTAATCTTTTTTCTGGATTCTTTGTTTTTCTGTGTTTTGGGGAATCACTGTTTGCTTCCCTACGGGGCAGGGGATGTTCTGGGGGGCTCTTATTCTCTGATTATTGTATATGCAGTATTTTAGTTGCATATTAGTGTTAATACATTATATATAATCACTACAGCATTTTCAGCCTTTCATTTCTTTTTCTCTCCCCTGGGTTTGTACAGGGGGGTGGGGGGTGGAAGGGCTGCAGATTACTGTGAACGCTGTGAGGGTTTGGGGGAGAGTTTTGACTCAAACCATCACAGTAATTTTTGGTGTCGAATGCGGGCAACGAACCCATCACAGTGAGTATCTGTTTTCAAATTTGTGAACAGTCTAATGAGGGCTATATAATGCAAATAAAAACTTAATTACAGAATTGACTAGCTCAAATCTTAACAAGTGGATCTCTTATAACAAATATTAATAAGTGCCTATTGAGCAATTCTGTATTGCAACATTTTCTTTTAATAGGAAAGAATATTCAATTCCCTTCCAAAAAGGCAAAAATAGTCCCTTTTTCCCTACTTATGATTGTTCCACTCTTTATCATATAACCATCTCCTCCAAGTATCTCAATCCTTCCAAAGATTTGCATCTTCAGTATTAGCTATGATAGTGAGCCCAGAGGATGGAATGAAAACAAAATTCTAATCTGCTTTTTATGCTACATAATGTATATACAAGTATGTGATATATGTGATTATATTCTAGCAATAAGAACTAAGTATTAGCTAACCTAGTCCACATACATATATTTCACATGGATCACATCCTCATAAATACTTTCACTATAACAAAAAACCCCAGACTTAATATTGAAGAAAAGCATTAATTCTCATCTTCTGAATTAAAAACTGGTCCAAAATCAATCAGTGAAAGCTGAATGATATTCTGTCTAGATATCCATTTCTAAGAATGGTTATATTGCAGTTTTGTGACAGTGGTTAAAGAAATGATATAAATAACTTTCTATTAAAGTGTTTATGTTCACATTCTGTTGCAGTTAAACTGCAGTTTTCACAACAGAAAAAAAATGTCAGGAACTTGTTTTGAAATTCAAAGTTTAAAGTCACCCCCTGTTTAGAATAAATTATGTTTTCCTTTTTAAAATACATAAGTGTCATGCAGGGAGGGAATCTTGGCTTGGACAACTGTTTTGGAAAATATGTTTTACTATTCAGAGATCATTGCCTCTTGCCTTTAAATATTTATTGAAATGCTGAACTTCTGAATTGTTCAGTCTTCACTGAAAATATTTTATTACTATTTGATATTTTATATAGTATTTATTTTATTACTATCTAATTTTTCAGTGGTCTTGTGGAGGGTTTACTCATGAGATTTTATTCATGTTTTTAGAAAGTGCATGGACTCCCATATTTAAAAAAATACAGTGTAAATACATTTTCAGAAATTCCTTTGCCCCCCTGGGGGGTGGAGATGCAATTACAGTTCAGGCCCAAATGTTATATTTTAAACAGGGATTTTCCAGGCATTTACTTTGCACCTGTTCATTTCTGTATACAGACAATAGTAGTCAGATGTAGAACTGCAGTAGCCACTGGCGTTACCCTATTTTCTGCTCACAAAGAAATTTTTGTCATTTATTTTTGCATACAAATATGTCTAGTGCCCTCTTAAATAGATTAATTGCAGGACTCCATGCAGATCCATGTTTGTGGATCATAAAGTTTATTTGAGAACCTTGCTGTACATTTGAGCAAGGGCGTCACTTTTATAGGTTTACTTGTACGGACATGACTTTGCACTTCCATTTACAGATAGAAATAAGGTTAACATCTGCCTAGTTTCAGAAATGTATCAAAGCAGGACTATTTTGCTATACTATTGCATTGATTTACAAGTTGGTGTAGAAAAAAAAAGGGATGAAACTTTTGATTAGACCTTACTTTTTCTTTAATTACTGTGCCTGTTGCTCCTTGGAAAATATAATATAGTCTACTTGGGACTGCAGTCTGAAAAAAAATGCATTACTTCTTTTCATGCATTCATTAGAGTTTTGCAAATGAGCATAAGGTTCACTATTGAACAGAAATTGAAGTTGTCAGAGCAGTGTTTGTGGGAATTGGTTATGGAAAGTAAGACAATTTTATCTTTAATGAATATTATGTGATCATTGGCTTTGTTGTTCACATGGGACAGAGAAATCACCTTTAGTAGATTGCACAGCTAAACCAATTTACATATAAAATCATATGCATTAAGAATACAGTGCCCTTGTGGAGGCAGGGTTCAACTGTTGGAGAGATAAAAATAACGACTACAAATCAGCATTTCCCAGCTACACAGATCAGTAGGGATCACAGAATTCTCTTGGACATCAGCTTTAGTAGATTTCAGTACTAAGCCAATTTCCTTAAGCACATTATACTCTTAGAAAGAGTTTGCTTTTTGAATCACATATGGATCCCTCAGGACGCAAGTTAAAATATATTTAATTCTATTAAAATTTTTCCTACTGATTCAGATCACAAGTGATCATGTAATCCTATGAAAATGGTCATTATGGAGGGAACAGGACCAGTAAACTTATATTCCTAAATAGGCTTGAAACTGGGGGCATGTATGTTTAGCCTGGAGAAGAGGAGGCAGAAGGGAGACCTCATTGCTCTCTACAAATACCTGAAGGGAGGTTGTGGAGAGGAGGGAGCTGGCCTCTTCTCCCAAGTGACAGGGGACAGGACAAGGGGGAATGGCCTCAAGCTCCGCCAGGGGAGATTTAGGCTAGAGATTAGGAGGAAGTTTTTTATGGAAAGGGTCATTAGGCATTGGAATATGTTGTCCAGGGAGATGGTTGATTCGCCTTCCCTGGAGGTGTTTAAGGCATGAGTAGACGAGGTCCTGAGGGACATGGTTTAGTGTTTGGTGGGAATGGTTGGAGTCGATGATCCCATGGGTCTCTTCCAACCCGGTGATTCTGTGATTCTGTGTGATTCTGTGCATTGTATTAATATTTCTTCTCAGTAGTCATTTCTGACTTGTTTCTGGTGTTTAAGTGAATTATCAGAAAGGACTCCACTACAGCCCTGTATTAGCTGATTTGAAGACTCGTTTTGGTTGATGACCATCTTCCTAAAAGAAGGACTTTCTTTCATTTCTAGATCATTGCTTTTCCTATACCAAAAGAAGTCTGAGTCCTGCAGTAGATCAAGGACTGGATTAATGAAATTTTTTTTTTTCTCTAGGACACTTAGAAATCATATGATTTATTTCCTCTAAGAACATTCAAGAACAGAATTCAAAGTGGACTACCCAGTTACCGACAGAGGGGCTAAGGAAGCAATTGCATATAAGGAAGCCAGTTGCTACAATACTGAGGAACGGGTCGATATTGAAGAATGGGTCGATACTGAGGAACGGGTCATGTGAATCTGATTTATTCCTTTGTTTACTCAACAAATACTTAAGAGATCTTACCCATAAGCATCCCACCCCAATCTGCCTCATGAGTAGACATCAATAGCCCATGGCAACATTTTTATGTAGATCTTTATAATAAAAAATTTTGAATTAGGCTAGAAAAAGAAATAGATATCTTTAGGACTGTGGTTATGTTACATACCCCTCAAAAAGCTGAGCAAGAAATAATTAAGGAAGCTTGATGAGAATCACTGACAGATATGGGATAAGAAAAATGTGCTGCATAGAGCATATTTTACACTTATGTTGGTATCGAGTTGTTACTGAATCATTACCTAGATTGCTGCCTGATGCAGACATGGTGAGAATACAGTTGTCGTAGTCCAGATTTTCCCACAGACACAGCAAGAGACCCTCTCACTCAAGTTCTTTTGAAATAAAGCTTGCACATCCAGCAATAGGTTTCAATAATGTTTTTCTGTACAGCCCTTGGTGTGCTTTTGCAAGTTCTTGTTGCTTGGGGTCCTTCATTATTAGAGACTTGCTTTGTTTTGGCTGAGCCTCACTCAGGGTATTGACATTTTCCCATTGTTGTTACTATCTTCTCTATGGAGTCCTGATCCTTGCAGTATTTTTGTACACTGTTACCTTAAACTGATTCACCAGGCTTTGAACATAACTAAGGCACAAATACACACCTTTACATGCTCTGGGAATGCTGAGCTCTGGCACAGGGGTAAAGCAGAAGCTAGTGAGCAAGCCTCCCATTCAGGAAAGAACCTACCAGAAATAACTCATATCAGAGGAACAACAAGGCTATGGACACTGGCAGGCAAGCTGTCTTAGACAGTTTGCAATTCAGTAGATCAAACCCACCATTTTTTGTTAATGAAATTCAGGTCAGTTTAATAGTCTTTTTGCCATGGATCAATGACTGTTAGAAAATAAACTCTATCTGCAGCATTATGCCTTAAAAATTGGAAAAATCTGTAATGTGTTGTTTCAAATGTGATGTTCATTTAAGAAATAATTTAGTAAACAATGTGTTCAGAGGTGGCTAGTTTTTCAAGATGAGCGGTCTTTTATGCAGTTTTCCCAAAGTCATGCCATGTACAAAGTACTTGTGACTGTTCTCAGTTCATTTGTTTAAAAATTCATAAACTAGATTTCATTTCTCCCTGCTTATCAACAATCACACTGCATACCTAGAATATTTTACGCCTTCCAATGGAAATGGAAAATAATACATAAAACCTTTCCTTTATCAAAAAAATCAGAAAGCAATGAGAATTGTCTAGTTTAGTAGCATATCAGAAACAGAAATAATTTCTTAATTGTGAGCGTTGAATTACCTAACTACACAACAGTCTGTTTGTATGTGTAAGCATTTGCATTTAATTACCATTTTTCCTAGTAGAATAACAAATGAAAAGCTCTTTATCCTGTAAAATATAATGGAAATATTACTCCAAGTTTTCTACTCAGTATTTGTTCTAGTCTGCCTATCAAATTGTGTGGATCTCAGGGTTTAGCTTCATCAAGTTTACCAGCAGTTTTCTTTCACTGACAATCTGGTCAGCTGTTGTTCCTACAGTGTCAAAACAATGTGACTAAACCTCGAATACTTCTTGCCCTTTTGTACAAGAGAAGGAAATAATTTTGAATTAAAAGTGCAGTCAGTACTACTGCTTATGCCCAGCCTATCTTGCAAAATGCTGTTGTGAAATGAGTGTTATATGAAGTGAAGCAATTGCAGTATTTCCTTCAGATTTATCTCAGCTATGATGTTTAAGACAGTTTGGGGGTATTCCTTTGAAACAGTATTCTGTCTGTACTAACTATTTATACCTGTCCTAGATTTTCTAGCTGTGTTCATGGTAGAGAACTAAATGACTTGGATTTGTATATTAAGAGATCTAAATGCTCATTCATCAAAGAAATCTGAGAGAGATCTCTGTCTTTCAAATCAGAGAATGGAAATGTGATCTCCAGAAAGTAAATTTTAGAAAATTAAAGACTACAAAAACACCAGTGGTGAAAGACTTTACTGTAAGCTTGGTCAGACAAAGTGTGATGAATTTCTGTACTCAGCCTCTACTTTAATATCTCCCTGTTTTGATATTTGTGATCTGTGACAGGTACTGAGCAACTAAGGAGCTTTCTGATTAGCTAAAAATACTTAGACACTGTGATCTATACCTACAATACTATACTTTGCAGGGAAATACAAAACCACTATTTGTCCTCTTCTGAAATTAGACTTCCCTGGAGTTTGTTTGCGTTTGAGTTCAGGCTCCAGAGGACTGCACAATTTTTTTGTTGCTCCCATCAACTGCTGTGTGATTCATGTCTTGCAGCACAAAAATACGGCACAGCTTATGCCAGCTTTCCTGTCTTTGAAAATGTAGTGGCCCATGTTCAGTAGACAATTCTTGGCTTAATATTTTAAATACATTTAAATAAATAAATACTTCAACTGTGATTTTTCATAAAGGCAGAGACAGTATTGTTTCCCTAACAAGCCTGTCCTAGGCTTTCTACCTACTATATTAGCCCAAGTTGTGATTTCTTTTATTTTCCTAGAGCTCCCTAGCTGAAGAAGGGTCTGTGGCAAGACCCCCTCTTGCCCTAAAGCTCTGTTAGAGAGCTGAGGAAAATAACTGGCTCAAAGACATGGCCAAGAAGAATTAAGATATCAGCTGGTGAGCCCATTAAAATGTCAGGCATTATCTCTACTAAGTGACAGGAGAAGGCTGAAATGCAGCCTTTAATCTGTTAATCTTTAATTTCAGAAAATAGATCCAGAGTTCCCTCTCTAATATTTCTGCATGGAAACATCTACTCAATTGGCTCTAGGGAAATCATTTTGGTGAAGCACATCTCTCCCACTGATGTAATTTTCCACCAATTCAGCCGGTGCTCAGTCCACCCTCCAATTACTTTAATCAACATCACAAATACCACTTCACCACTGCTCAGTCAGGGTTACCCAGCTCTCCCTTCCTGGCACTGCAGTAGCTGCATGTCTGTCACTTCCTAAATTAGGTTGCTATAGAAAGAATCGTTTCTGAGAGACATGTTTACATCAACAGCAGGGAGGGAAATTAATCATTGTGTGTGACTAGTGAAAGACCAGGAGAGGTATTTGTAGCAGCTGGAAGCTTAGCAGGATGAAGAAAACAAGGGAGCTAAGAAGGAGTGGCATGGGGATAAGGACAGGAATCCTTAACAGGGAGAAAGACGAAGTTTATATAGGAGAGAAAGAGAGGGAGGGGGAAATGGAGAAAGTCCAGGACTCGGTGAAGGAAAAGTGAAGATTTAAGAATCATAGAATCATAATCTTTAGGTTGGAAAAGACATTTGAGATCACCAAGTCCAACCCTACCTGTACAATGTTAAGTCATATCCTTAAGCACTTTGTCTAACCACCTGCTAAATACCTCTGGCGATGGGGACTCAAGTATCTCCCTGGGCAGCCGGTTCCAGCACTTGATAATGCTTTTGGTGAAGAAATTTCTTCTAATGCCCAATCTAAACTTCCCCTGATGCTGCTTCTCATTCTTGTCCTATCACCTACCACTTGGGAGAAGAGACCAACACCCACTACTCTACAACATCATTTCAGGTAGTTGTACACAGTGATAAGGTCTCCCCTTAGCATCCTCTTCTCCAGGCTAAACAACCCCAGTTCCCTCAGCTGCTCCTCATAAGGCTTGTTCTCCAGCCCCTTCACCAGCTTTGTTGCTCTTCTCTGCACACAGTCAAGGTCTTCAATGTCTTTTTTGTAGTGAGAGACACAAAACTGAACAGAATACTTGAGGTGTGGCCTCACCAGTGCTGACTACCAGAAGCACAATCAGTTCCCAGGTTCTGCTGGCCACGCTGTTTCTGATACAAGCCAAGGTGTTGGGCACACTGCTGGCTCATGTCCAGTTGGTTGTTGACCAACATCCCCAGGTCTTTCTCTGTCAGGAAGCTTTCAAGACATTCTTCTTCAAGCCTGTAGTGGTGCACGGGGTTTTTATGTCCAAGTGCAGGATTTGGCACTTGGCCTTGTTAAACCTCATTCCATTGGCCTCAGTCCATCAATCCAGTCTGTTCAGATTCTTCTGCAGAGCATCCCTACCCTCCAGCAGATTGACACTTCCTCCCAGTTTAGTGCCATCCATGAATTTACTAAGGGTACATTCAATCCCTTCATCCAAGTAATTGCTAGACACATTGAACAGAACTGGACCCAGCACTAAGCCCTGGGAAATACCGCTTGTGACCATCTTCCAATTGGATTTAACTCCGCTCACCACGACTCTTTGGGCCTGACCATCCAGCCAGCTTTTTACCCAGCAGAGGATACGTGTATCCAGGTAAGTGGAAGCCACTTTCTCAAGCAGAATACTGTGAGAAACTATGTCAAAAGCTTCACAGATTTCCAAGAACACTATGTCCACAGCCTTTCTCTCATCCATTAAGTGGGTAACCTTGTCATAGAAGGTGATCAGGTTGGTCTTGCAAAACTTGGCTTTCATAAACCCATGTCTTGTGTGTGCTGTTTGACATCGCTCAAGATGACCTGCTCAATGATCTTCTCTGGCACTGAGGTCAGACTGACAGGCCTCTAGTTTCCTGGAACCTCTCTCTGCTCCTTCTTGTAATAGGGTGTAACATCAGCCATTCTCCAGTTCAACGGAACTTCCCCAGTCAGTCGGGACTGCTGGTAGATGATGGAAAGAGGTTTGGCAAGAACTTCTACCATCTCCCTTAATCCCCTTGGGTTGATCCTCTCTGGTCCAATCAGCTTGTGAATGTCTAATTTTCTTAGCAGGCCTTTAACCGTTTCCTTATGAATCATGAGAGCTTTATTTTGCTTTTCCTCCCTCTTTTCTGGCTCATGAGGCTGAGTACCCAGAGAAAATATAGAAAGGCAAGAAAAATTAATATAAAAATTTTACAAAGGATTGTGAGAAGTAAAACTAGAATTTATAAGGAAAATAAAATGGAAAAATCAGAAAGCAGAAGAAACAGCTGTGGTGAGCCAGATCCCATCTTCCAGCCACACAAATCCACAATGCTAACCTCAGCTTTCTTTCTCTTCACTCCAGTATTCCTGTGTTCATTTGCAGGCATCTTTTCTCCCTCTCCTTCCTTGTTCCAGAGGCACACATGCTTTCAGACTCCACGTCTCCATGTACTTCTTTGTGGCGTTTCAGCCTAAACTGTTTTGTTCCACGTTATTTCACGTTCCACTGTTCCTATTGGTTCCATGTTCTCATAGGAGGAAGACGGCACTGCTAGGTGCTACAGTGATGCTATTGCATGTCAGGAGCCACACAGCCAGAGGGAAACATTTACCAAAGGGGCCAAGGAAGAGGTTTCTGTGTATGTGGAGGCTGGAGATGTGACAGTCTGGTGGAGCTGATAAAGGTGGTTTGTGCAGATTAGGGACAAGAGAGATCTGTATGGGGGTGTTGTGGTATGCAGAAAGTGAGATGGAGTACTTGGGTTGTTGTGTGGGATGCAGTAAGGGAGTGATATGTTTGTCTGTTGAGGGATCTAGTGTAGGGTACAAGGGGAGGCTGCAGTATGGGGCCCTTGGGAAACCTTGCATGGTGCTGAAGCTCTGCCAATGGCTAAGCAAGAAGAGGCTTAGGCTGCTGTGCATCTTATGCCAAACATAATTAAAAGCATAATTTGATAAGCAATACAATGTCCTTCTCCCAAAGAGTAGAGTAATGGAAATATTGATACTTGGCATGTTTTTTGGTAGGGAGAGAATATTCTATGTGGGGCTCCAAGCTATGTAACAGGAGATTTAGTTCCCAACTCTGTGTGACATTTAACATTTTGTTCTCTGTATAACAGTCTTACGTCCATCAGCTACAGGGAAATTTTCACACCAAAAGCCCTTTTAATGACAATGACAGGTCAGGCAGTAGAGAATGAAAGATGTATAGTTGTAAAGACAGACAAGCGAGAGTTCAGTTTCCAGACTTGTTAAGGAAAAAGAAAAAGCAGTGGTGAAATTTAATCTCTCTAGCTAATCTCTCTTTCATGTTATTTATTTTTTTCATGTGTGTTTGGAAGACAGTGAAGAAATGTATGAATGTACTCAGTCATTGTGCCATGTAGCCAAATGTAGACTGAAGAGATTATTTATTTAGGGGAAGCTTTTTAAAGGGGAAAGAAAAAAAGCAATTAAGCATTTGCTTCCTCTTAAAATTTGATGCTCTGTATACCTAATTTATATTTGTGCACCTGAAAATCTCTTTGTTTATTCCTATGAAAAATAAAAGAATTTCTTTACCAGTTTTCCTGTCTCTGTTTCCTGAAAATATTTGAAGGTTGAATGTTCCTGTTTTCCCTAGTCAAGTGATACAGCTAGACAAGCTATCAAGACCAGACTTAGCGTCAGCTACGCTGCATCTAATGGAACAGGCAGTAAGTAATTCCATTGAATTGGGGAATAGGAAGCATGTTCAAAGGCAGAGATGTTCTGTCTGGTACTGAAAGATACGGCAGTGAACACCTCTCAGTTACTCAGAGGCTTCGCCTCACTAGAATAAGTGGCTAGTATAGTTAAAGCAGCTATCTATGACCCAGTAGGTACCACAGAGTACATCAGTATTTCAAGCTTAGGTTGTATTTCTAAAATCCATTGCAATCTAAATTTCAAGCCAGCATTCAAGCCTGCAAAGCTGCAAGAATCTGCCTGTGGTGAGCAGCTGTGGAAAATGAAGATCAGTGTACTGCAGTGCTTGATGGCACAGTATTTAAACAGTATTCTCCAGTGCAGTGAAGCTTTAATAAACTCCAGCTGTTGTTAGCAGACTTGGGAAATTCATAATCCAGAATGTTAAATAGGAAGGAGGATAAGAAGGCAACAGATGTTAACGTGTGTAGGAATGTCACACAAAACCTTCAAAGACTTGACAGCTATGGTATTCATCATTACTCCAATATTGAAAAAATACACCTATTGTGTGTTATTTATTTCAAGGTCACTTAAGAAAAACTATGTATTACATCACTTGAAATTTTTTGAGCTAAACTCTATTCAAAGGTTGACATAGTATTCTAAGACAAAGGTACTTTATTTTCTGGTAATGCCTAATTTCACACAAAACATTTGTTGTACAATGTTATAGTACAGACATATGATTAAAATGGGGCAAAAAGCTTTGCGTTTTTGTCTGCTATGATTATAATGTCACTGCCATGCTGGACATGATTTTTTTTGGGGCACATTTCCAAATCTGAAATGATAGTTCTAGACATGTTTTGTTATTATTGTACAAAAATTGAACCTTTTTTTAAAAAAAAAGCCATAAAAATATACTAAATATACAAATTTCAGCAAGCAGTGATTTGAAGAAAAGCTGTATTCAAAGGAAATTGGCTGTATGTGTATATTAAATTTAATTGATCATATTCACATCTTACAGATAGGTTGTCAATGAAATAGAGAAACTGGAAGATGCCAGCCTCTTAATGTGGAGGGTTATACAAAATGTCTGTTTCTTGACCGCCACTCTGTTACAACCATTGTATTGGAAGAGGCAACTCATTTCTGCAGGTGAATAATCCTGTTGAGGTCAAAGGCTCTTTAGAACTATTACTGATTATTGGAATGCTTGAAGTGAGCACTTGTCATGAGCAAGTAATTGAAAGTGAGAATGTGAGAAAGGTCAAAATAAGGGAGAATAACCCTTCTTAAAATCTTTCTATTTCATCATTTTATGTGGTAGTGATGAAATGTTTTATTCTTGCTATTTTCTCAACTACCTTTCTGAGCTGGAGCCTACAAAGAAAAGAACTAGCCTGTTTGGATCATTTCATAACAAGGGGAGTCTATAAAACCTCTGAAAAAAGAGAATCAAGCAAACTCTTCTTTCAGACCATAATGTAGCAGTGCTCTTGTGATTTTGAGCATAGCACACTTCGGCCCAACTTCTTGCATTGTTTTCTGGACAAACCTTGTACACAGGATCTCTGAAGATCAAGGACTTGAGGCATTTAAGACTATTCTCACTCTATCATTTCTAAATACCATTGAGCATGAAGGTATTGAGTGCACCCTTAGCAAGTTTGCAGACGACACTAAGCTGGGTGGAAGTGTCGATCTGCTGGAGGGTAGGGAGGCTCTGCAAAGGGATCCAAATAGGCTGGACTGCTGGGCAGAGTCCAATGGCATGAGGTTTAACAAGGCCAAGTGCCAAGTCCTGCACTTGGGGCACAACAACCCTATCATAGAATCATAGAATCACCAGTTTGGAAAAGACCCACTGGATCATCGAGTCCAACCATTCCCACCAGTCTCTAAACCATGCCCCTCACTACCACATACACCTACATCTTAAACACCTCCAAAGAAGGTGACTTAACCACCTCCCTGGGCAGACCATTCCATTGCCTAATGACCCTTCTCTGGACACAGTCAAAGTCTTCAATGTCTTTTTTGAAGTGAGAGACACAAAACTGAACAGAGTACTTGTGTTTAAGGTGTTTAAGGGAAGGGTGGACCAGGTGCTGAAGGGCATGGTATAGTGTTTGATAGGAATGGTTGGACTCAATGATCTGGTGGGTCTCTTCCAACCTGTTTTTTCTATGGTTCTATGACCTTTCATTTTCAGCAGTTGCTTGGCTGTTTGCACTTCTCTAGCCATGTGCCACAACAACTGAAAAATTTTCTTCCTTTGAACCTGAACTGATGGCATATTTCTAAGACATCTAGGATACACAAAATAGGCCTACAGATGAAGTAATGTGAACATTATGTTGATAAATCAGACTGAAAACATGCATTTCATTATTCCATTTTGTAGGATTGGGATGATCGATGTCTACTAAGTTTTTTTATAATTGGATTTGTCATGAAATTTAAGGACAAAAAATGTATGAGATGATTACTTCATTAATCCATTCAGCAGGTGCTACAAGACTTAGTGCTTTGGTTGCTGCCCTTTCTACATGTTACTCACAACTCCTGCAAAGAATTGATTCAGACGTTGGTCACAAAAATTTTTCAAAGAAAAGTCTTGGGCATAAGAAGACACAGAGGTTGTTAGCTGTAAATTCTAGACCTGATAAGTGGGACTTCTTATGAACCCTTGCTAATTTAAATTTCATTTATAAAAACTAAAGAGTACAGTCCACCTAGCCTTGTAGCCTCTCTGTATCAGTGCTAATGCAAGATGCTCTTTAGGGAGAGTATGTGTGACTGGCCACAGTCTATGGTCTGCTTTATTTGTATCTTCTCAGCTCCCAGAATCATTGGATTGGGAATTTTTGAGAGTATATCCCTATCTCTTAACTATATGTTTATGAACTTGTTCATTGCATCTACTGGAGGGAAAATTCCATTTCCCAGGAATATCTTTATTACATTTATGTATAATGACTGTCACTATCAGAGTCTCTAGAAATGTTAATATAATTAATAGGAATTTGTTATCTCATCCTTTAATAGATTTTCTAGAAAAGGTACAAAACTCAAATGTAGCTCCAGCCTGTTTTCTATGTATAAATTTATATGGAAATAATTTGAGCCATACTTCAAGATGACATTGAAAGAATAGTTTAAGTAGGAACAATTTGTGCTACACCCAAACCAAAGATAGTCAGGGAAGTCTGGAGAGGAGTAAGGAAAGACCTAGAGTTTTTAGCTGGGATATTTGTACATTGGATTATGAATGTTGCCGTTCCTCTTCTCTGGAAGAGTCCTCAAACCTGATTTAAAGGTAGTGAGCTTAGGGGCTCTTGTGAAGGAACTTTGTTCCTCATCTTGGAGTCTGTGGCAATGTTCCTAGTATCATTCCTGAGGATAGACAGGGTTTCCTTTCTAAACCAGTTATGAGAGTGGCTTGTTGGTTTTTCTATTCTTTTAATCAAAGCAGGCTTTCTCATGTGCACCTTTGTCTGATGTTAATGTGTTGAGAAGAGTCTTTATGCACTTCAGTAAAGTTCTGGGACTGAAGTCTCGCATTATTTTGGAATAGAAATACAAAGCCAGCTAAAATTCTATAACTAGTTGAACCACCCAAATGGGAATGCTGAAAAAGAAGTGAACAACTCTGAAAGGTATTCAAGGAAGGTCTTGTAAAGCACTTTTCTGTTCAGAGAACTGGAATTGGCTGTCTTAGGAATTTCATGTAAATTGGATTAAAAGATCAGCACTTGAGTAGCTATTTCCATAATAACAGAAAGTAGAATTGAAAAACAATGTATATACAACACTTCTAAAATTCCCATATGTCACAGTCCTCAGAGGTAGGCAGAGTGTCAGGGGAGAAAATATATGGAAAGAAAACACATGCATTCAAGTACATATGTTATTTTTAATTAAAATATTTTTATTTACTTATTTTATTTATATATATTGCTTTTAAAATATTTGTTTACAGCTGCAGACATACTAAAGGCTCACTTTCAGCATGTTCATAATTTGAATGCAGTAATAAAGTTTGTTACATGCTTGTTCCTCCAGTCCCTCAAGCAGTCCACAAAGTCAGTGCTTTCTTAGTGTCTCCTTCCTTGCTGCCATGACTCTGAAAGTGGCAGGATTATAGCTTTGCTTTCTCTGTCTAAGCCAATAGATTTGATCTAACCTGACTGGACAGATACACTCAGCTGGGGTAGCAACAGCATCATTATTTTTCTGTATGTTCAGGCATTCTTGTTAAGCTTTCACTTTGGCCTCTTTTACCTGCTATCTCTCTTGGGCAAGGTATATCTGCAAAGTCCTACTCTGTATTGGGCTTCTTTTGTGCAACAAAATGATACTCTTAGGAAGACAAAACTTTCATTTATCTTAATTTTTGGAGAAGACATGTTGTATCCCAGTTTTATTGGTTATGAAAATAAGATGATCTATATTGAACATTTTAAGAGGGTTTTTAGAAAATTTGGATTTGATGTTGAGCACATGTCAAACCTTCTCTGCCTGAGACACATTTGTGTCTATATCTAAGTAGCCTTGAATTTCTGTATTAAAAAATTAGTCATCAGATACAGTTGTCATTACATGTTTTAGTGAATCTTGTGCTGGCTTTAATGAGACATCCGTTTTAAGATTTCTCCATTATGCATAATGCATTATAGAGATGTTAAACCTAACACAGATTAAATAACAGGTTTTCTGACTAGGGAAAAGAAGGAACTCAAAATCACTACCATGGTAGTTACACACTTATTTTATTTCCTACAGGAAGAAAACATAGTGAAACTGTTAGGATGCATTCAAAATATGGAAAAAATGCAATTTGGGAAGGTTAATTACATGACAAGGGGAAAAAAGAGATAACTCTTGTTCAGTATACTACTGTCCTGCTAAGCAAAAACAGTAAGACTATGACCATAAACATCTTAATTGCTCCCAAAGTTCATATTACAGTGATGACCTATGTCCATATTCTCATAAGAATACAACAGCATACTGTTGTCTCTTAGGAAGCCATAGCTTTGTTTATTTTGCAGATGTGTTGCTATAGATACCCATCACAATTAATTAAGTTTTTTGAAGATGGGCAGTCTTACCCACACAAGCTGTTAGTGAAAACAAAAACTTGTTTCTGCCTTTAGCCTCCCTTCCCCCCTCCAAGAAAACTACCTCACTTTTTCTCTATTGCATTCATTGTCATGAGAGAAGGCATATAATTGTGTCTCATGGAAGCCCTTTCCAAAAAAGAACAGTACATAAGAAAAGATGTACAATGAAACTATTATTCTTCAAATTCATAATTGCAATAACAAAATACACAAACCTAAGCCTAATTTGTTTTTTTACTGTTAATTGTTTTGTTCTCTCCCTCCACTGCTCCATTCCTCCACGGGTTCCAGGTTACTGGAAGGACCCATGTATCTGCACTTCTAGCAATGTGCAAGTTGCAAATTCTTTGTGCTTCCTTCACTGGGAGATGCAAACACTTCCCACTGTTAAATAAGTATTTTTCTGCCAATCTTCTGTAGTTCCTTTAGACAATACAAAGCAAGAGAAAGAATCCAAGATGGCATTTCAGTCACCCTTTCACAACATTCAACAGCTTTCAGGCACGTGCATCAGTACACTGTACATGGGCACTAATAATGAAGGAAGGTGGTTGCCAGGGTTACCACAATCTGTCAGAAGCCCCAGAAAACAAAAGTGAAGGAGCCACACTGCCCAACATAATTCCTGTCAAGTACATTGCCTCTTGTGCTGCCTTAAGCCATGACAGAAGAAAAGGCAAGCCCTTGATAGGCATGCACAAAAAGAGAGCTGCATTGTAGCTTGGAGCTTAGTGTGACTACTGATCTGCAGAATGGAAAGACACCAAATATCCATCCCTACAAATGAGATCACTATTGCATACCTGAATGGAACTATCTCAACTAGAGAAATCATTATCTAAAACCAAAGCCTAACTGAGAAATTAGCATTGCGACCTCTCCTCTCCTCTCCATCTAAGGGGACCGCAATGACTAACCTGCAAGACTCCAGAACAAATATGAGTAAAGCCTGGTTGATAAGGTAATTTGATATCTGCCAGTCCATGCCATCGTACTTGTTTATTTAGCTTACAGGTTTCTGTTCTAAACATAATTTTTTGACCCAGGCAAAAGTTCAAATTATTTCTGGTTTTTTTTCTGGACTCAAAATTGACAAGGATAAGGGTGGGTTAATAGCTTTGTATTATCTTGATATATCTTTCCTTCTTTAAAAATTTTGGAGGTCGTCTTCTTTCCTGTGCTCTCCAAACTTAATAAAACATATTTTTTTCCACCTGTTTCTGGTACAGATGTAAATATTGTATAAACAAAGGGAAAAGCAACATTTGTTCTCTATAGACATCTGTTTAATTGGTACTAAAAGACAATGATATCTGAATTTTACTTAAAATAATGAAATTCAAGAATGACACTGAAATCTCCTTTTGTTTCCGAAGTATCACAAAAGAATTTTACCTCTCAGTACTAACTGATTGTGCCTACTGTATTTTTCTTTATTTTCCTCCAAACAGCAGTTAGCATGGTAGATAAACACAGGAGAAAGGAACAAAAATGGTGCTCTCAGGAAATCTGATGAATAATGCAATTGCTGTATGCCTGCAGGAAAAAGAGAAGTCTATGAGGTTCCTTTTATATTGTATGTGTATTTACTGACTGCAGATCCAGTGGCTTTATTTTGTCTTTATTTTTCGTTTTGAACTTGGGAATATTTGAAGCTGGGGATATGACTGAGAGATATCACTGCACAAAACAGGGATGCATGCAAAACTTCCTGCATCTAAAGCTCCCCAGAGACCTTTGCCAGATGTCTCTATCTGGGAAAGAGGCAGAAGTTGTCTTGTCCATACTACATGGAAGGTATATACCATGAAAGGTATATTTTCAAAGGGAGTTGATAAACGTCTTCTCTGCATGATAGCATATGAGATTTCTTCGTGAGATGGTGCAGCTAAGGTGCTTCTGAAAGCCCAGACAGTGTCTCTGAACAGAGCTACACAGTATTGTCATATGTATGTATTAATTCTTTGGTGTAAGGTCATATGTGCCTGGTGCAGTTCAACACTATGTTACTCACCTTGACTCTGAAGACTTTCAGTAGGAAACAGCTTCTCATGTACCACACTTTAAGCTTTCACAGGTAGCAAGCAATGATTTGGCTTGTTCTGTAGAAGCACTTCCCAGACAATGGTCACCTTATCTTTCTTGAAGTAAGAGCTGCTGAGTATCTCATAGAGTTACACTCATGGTTTTAACTTACTACTCAAATATTAATGCTCCCTTATTTCTTTGCATTTCATCCCTTGTGTGCTTGCTTGTGTTAGAAGGTTAACATTTTTGTTCTGTTTCCATGACCCATTTTCTGGTATCGTCCTGAGCCCTTGAGTCATTCTTAGATGCATTGGCTTAGGACATTTTAAAGATAATTCATTGAGATGATGTTACTTACGATGCTGCCAGGTTTCTTAATGAAGATGCACAGGGACTGAGCCTTTGCATCATGTCCTGATCTCAGAACATTTAGGTGCTATCTCAAAGCCAATATAATGCACTGTTCTCACTGTGCTACCTTCCATTTTACTACAGGAACAGATGAATGAATAAAGCTACTTCTAATTGACAGAGGTATCCTGATGTAGAACATTTGGAATTAAAAGGATAACTAGAAATATGGGAGTTTTTCAAGAACACTTCCTTGGAAGCACAAAAACCAGTTCATCCTCTTTAAAGGTAAGATAATTGGGCAGAGCAAGAGATCCCCTTGGCTCAGCTGTGAGATTCTGAGTCTGTTAAAAAACAAAAGAGATGGAAAAGAAGACAGGTACCCATAGAGAGGCACAAGGACATTGCTAGGGTGTACAGAGATGCTGTTAGAAAAGCCAAAGTTCAACTTGAACTGAAAGTGTCCAGAGATGTCAAAAAACCCAATAAAAGGTACTTCAGGTATGTAAACAACAAGCAGAAATATGAGGAAAATATTGGCCCACTGTCAAAAAGGAGAGGCGAATTAACCCACCAACAATGCTGAAAAGGCAGAAGTTCTCAACACATTCTTCACCACTGTCTTTACCAGCACAGTTGTGTCCCAGGCTTTGGGAAAAAATGCCCACATTGATGCAAAACACAGACTGATCATCAGTGGGGGAAGAGTTGGTAAGTGAACTCTTACAGGAGCTTGACCCCTACAAATTGTTGGCCCTGAAAATATCCACCCAAGGGTGTTAAGGCAGCTGGCTGACATCACTGCAAGGCCAGCTTCCATAATTTTTGAGATGTCACAGAGATGAAGAAATTCTCTAGAAAAGAAAGACAGACTGTCACTGCTGAAAGATAAACCTAAATTCAAATTCTCTAGTTTACTCCGTTCTAAAATATTAGTGTGTGTAGGAAATTGTCTCCTACGGTATTATTGTTTAGCTTTATTAGTTGCTGCTATAGGCACTTGATTCTGTATTTTTTAGATTCTTTGTGGGAATGATAAATAAGCAAGTTTTAAAATCAAGAAAAGCTATTCACTGCAGCACTGTTCTAAAACTCTCAGGGGAAAATAATAATTTTTAGTAGTGAGATTTTGAGAAATCCAGTTACAAAACCTATTCAATTCTTCACACATTCGAAATATTAACAAAGATTTAATAATATGCTGAAGTTGGATAAATTCAAAGATAAAAAGATTCCAATACTTGGAGGGGGGACTACAAGAAAGCTGGGGAGAGACATTTTACAAGGGCATGTAGTGATAGGACTAGGAGTAGTGACCATAAATTGGATTGGGAGGAAGTTTTAGGCTATACATTATGAAGAAATTCTTTGTGATGTGGCACAGGAAAAGGATCCCAGGGAAGCTGTGGCTGCCCCATCCCTGGAGGTGTTCGAGGCCAGATTGGATGGGGCTTTAGGCAGCCTAGTCTGTGGGAGGTGTCCGAGGCCAGATTGGATGGGGCTTTAGGCAGCCTAGTCTGTGGGAGGTGTCCCTGCCCATGGCAGGGGGGTTGGAACTGGGTGATCTTTAAGGTCCCTTCCAACCCAAACTGTTATATAATTCTATGAAATATTGTTCATGTTCTAAACTGATTGCTCTGTTTCAGCCTGAGTATTCTAACTAGATTTTTTTTAATAGAGATTTTGAAGATCTACGTAAATTGGCTCATGCATTTAACATTTGTGATATATGCTGACAGGTGAATGTCTGCATAATTTTTAGGCATCCTTGAAATGTTGATTCTGAAACAAATTGTGCATTAACCCTTCCATTTGCTTGTTTATTATCTCATACAACCAACCTTTTAACTCATTTATTAAGCATAGAAGAGAACATAATGATGCTAGTTCTACATATTATTCTCTTAGTACTATTTCAGACACGACACCTTCTGAAACTATTGAAAGAGGTGTGAAAAATCCTCTTTTTATGAGGGTACCAATTTTTATTCCTTTTTCACAGAATAAATTACTTAAGACGACAAAGGATGGGAAAATTGAAAGGAGGATAATCAGAACTTGGGCCTCAGGATTGAGCAGTTTCTTGGAAATATTTGTATCCATGATTGCTTCAGGAATGCATGATCTACATATAGGCATTGAAAAACAAAGAGAGAAGCTATATTTACTGGAATAATTACAGGAATATATGGCCCTTTTGCAGGCCAAGATCCATGGACCAATCATGTAGTAAATCCTATTCAGTGGAGAAAAAGGCCTCCAACTCTTGAAAAACAGATATTCTTTTCACTGCATGAGCATTTAAAGACAATTTTCAAGTGACAGACAACAAGGTGGAAGTGTTTTTTGAAAGTGCCAACAAATGTTTATTCATGGATACTGTGCACTCTCTACAACTATGGAGGGAAACAGCTTATACATATGCAAACAGCAGTGAACTCGCTATTTGTATGTGAAATTACCCAACCGGCATTTCAAATCACTGTATCTCATGCAGTTATGAGAGTTGTTCAATCTCCTCTATTTGAAACTTCAGCCTTAAGGCACACTTTTGCTAAAAATTAGAGTATATCCTAGTTCCCTCTGTCAAACTTCGCTTTCTTCAAAGGCTCTTTACAAACACCCTATATCCTTCTTGATTGAGATGGTCCTGGTAGAGAGGTAATTGTGTTACAATTGTAAGGCATGTATTTCTCTTGATATAGGAGCCCTTTACAATGAAAGACATTAAACATAAATGACAGTATAATCCATCCTTTGTTGCAATAAATTATTCATTTTTTTCTCAAGTGCCTGGATTCTAACAGTTGAAGGATTTTCCCTCTTCCTGCAAAAGTCTCTGCAGTTTCCCAGGCTTCTTGACAGTTTCTTGGTTTTAACCTTATAATAAGAAAGTTAGTTTATTGCTCAACAGAATGTAAAATTATTCTGCCAGTTCACGTATTTGTCCTGTAAGTTTATGATGTGCAAAGATTAGAGAATTTACATCTGAGGTGGGGTTCATCCCACAGTGTCACACATGTAAGCTTAGGTGCCTATACTCAGTGGAGATCTTCATCTTTATGAAAGTGCTCACACTCAGGTCTCTAGAGTCATTTGACACCCTGGGGTATCAGTGCCATGATACACTGCTGCTAAATGTGGCAAAGGATCAGTGATGGGCCTGTTTCCTCCTGTAAAAGCAGCAAGAATCTAGGCAGGATACCCTATTCTACTTACCTACAAGCAACTGAATCAAGTTTATTGGCAGTAAAGTCAATGAAATCCAGGAAGGTCCTTAGTTGACCAAAGATGGTGCCTAATTTCTTTGAGTTAATGGTTTTTTTTCTACATACCAAGGCTATATTGACCAGATCTTCTGAGACTGTAAGAGTAACTCAAGTACCCTCATGCACATGTAGATAAGGAAATGTAAGTTTCCTCCTCTGATAGCTGAAACCAACACCCAGTGCCTCTGCAAGGATGAAGCTGTCAGATAAGAAATGTAGACAAAGAAATACATTTTAATGGCCATCCATATAGGTGCTTTCCTTTTCTTTGCCTAATATCTCAGTGGATTATTACCACTACTGTTGTTAAAAATTATATGCAAACTATTTTTATTTACAGATGTCAAGGAATACTGTGCCTATTATCTTGAAGATCTTGCTCTAACAACTTGATCCTCAAAGATTACAACACAGGCTATATGTACATAAGGATTTATGTACGTGCAGAAAACTTGTGCCAACAGTCCTACATTTTGACCTTTTCATTCATATTGAGTCGTATGAAAAATATTTGTTGGAAGTTTGTCAGGGGGCATTTTGAGTATCTCCAGACTCAGCTTTTACATAGACTCATAGAATCTTTAGGTTGGAAAAGACCTTTGAGATCACCAAGTCCAACCCTACCTGTCCAACGTAAAATTGTATACTCAAGCCTCACTGGGTACCCTATTCCAATGCTTGGTAATGTTTTTGGGGAAGAAATTCCTCCTAATGTCCAATCAAAACTTCCCCTGATGCTTCAGGCCACTCCTCTCTTGTCCTGTCATGTACCACTTGGGAGGAGAGACCAATATTCACCACTCTACAACATCCTTTCAAATAGTTGTAGACAGTGATAAGGTCTCCCCTCAGTCTCCTCTTCTCCAGGCTAAACAACCCCACTTCCTTTAGTTGTTCTTGATAAGATTTGCTTTCCAGACCCTTCACCAGCTTTGTCACTCTTCTTTGGACATGCTCCAGGACCTCAGTCTTTTTTTGTAGTGAGAGACCTAAAACCAAACACAGTACTTTAGATGCAGCCTCGCCAGTGCTGAGTACAGGAGGAGAATCACTTCCTTGGTCTCGTTGGCCACACTGATTATGATACAAGCCAGGATGCTGTTGGCCTTCTTGGCCACCTGGGCACACTGTTGGCTAATGTTCAGTCGGCTGTCAACCAACATCCCCAGGTCCTTCTCTGCCAGGAAGCTTTCAAGACACTCTTCCCCAAACCTGTAGTGCTGCATGGGGTTTTTGTGTCTAAGTGCAGGACTTGGAAATTGGCCTTGTTACACCATCCCATTGGCCTCTGTCCATTGATCCAGCCTACTCAGATCCCTCTGTAGAGCCTCCCTACCCTCCAACAGATCGACACTTCCTCCATGGATTTACTAAGGGTACATTCAATCCCTTCATCCAAGTAATTGCTAGGCATATCGAATAGAACTAGACCCAGCACTGAGCGCTGGGAAACACCACTTGTGACCAGCCTCTGACTGGATTTAACTCCACTCACCACAACTATTTGGGCCTGGCAATCACAGGTCCTTAGGAGGTCACAGAAATGCCATGATCACCTCTATCACTGTTTTCTATATCCCAACATTAATACAGCTATCTTTGCTGTTCTTGGACTGGAGATCATTGTTCCTTTATAATATGCTTCATTTACTTAAGTAGAATGATGTAATTTAAAGTTACCTATTAATCAGATTGAAGGATACAATGCAATTTGGCATAATCCGGCTGTTTACCTGTCTGGATTTTTATTAATCTATTACTTGTGATGTTGGTATGGTTCAGACTTGCTTGACAATGTTACTAAAACCCATCTGTCAGTATTCATTATCTGAATGCTACGAAATTTGTCTCTTCTAGGACATCTGTCTTCTGCCCAGTTTTCAACAGGATTTTCACATCTTAAAGACTACATGTCATCTTCAGATATTTAAATATTTCTGTGGTCTTGTACGTTATGCTGGAACACAGTGCAAACTACCTTCTGAGAACTAATAGTGAGATAATTTGTATGTACTTATTTGTACTGTCTACATATGGGGGAGATTTTTTAACTGGTGAATCACAGTTTAGAGTCAGTGTTGGTTTGCTGTAGCATGAGAGTAGATGGTATGAGGAACTACAATAATGCACTTGATGCAGAAGATAATATTGTGCATGGAACTCTACACATTTCAAAGGGAAGAAAGATTTCCAGATGTTTCATATTATTCTATTACCTTGGAATGTAACCAAATTGAGCAGAAGAAGTGATAGTCTTCACTCCCATAATAGTCCATTATTAAGTAAAAAGGTGTTATATTTGTTAAATAAGTCTTCATAGAAATATGTCTATATTGACCCAGTCAATGTGTGTATTCACAGAAGAATTGTACAAAATATCATTGTTATATAGCGATGAAAATAGAGAATTTAGCTCTGTATTTGAGACAGGTCAGTTAATACGCTATCGTAACAAGGCAGATTAAATTTTTTACCATCAGTGTTTTGTTAAAGTCTATATTAATTCTTCTGATGGTCTTGTTCATCTTCCTGTTCTTGCACTTATCTTTGTCACAAGAACAAGATGTCTGAATTTCAATGTCTGACATGGGCCTATGAGTTGTCACACCATAATGAAGCTGCGCTGCTTTCACCCTTTCATAATTCAGTAATTCGACTATCTGAAGCTGTGGTTCTTTCTGGCAGCTGCCAAAGCTGCAAGAATAGAGGAGAATAGTCAATCAAATCCAGAATAAATAAAAGGTCAGAAGATTCAATACATTGCTGTCCTTCACAGGATGTGTGAGATTTCTAAACACCCCTTTATGTGACACAAAAGAGAGAAAATAACTGTGTGTTTCCTTGACGCATCATGGAACATAACAGAAACAGGAAACACCACCAGCTTAACCACTTATATTTTGCTTTTACCTCAGCAATATCATGACCCTCCAAAGCTGTAACAGACAAATGCAGAGATAAGTATTGTTCCTGGTAATCATAAAAATGGGTTGGTTTCAGTTATGACAGCTTTTTTCTTATTTCTTATTGTTTCTATCAAGTTTTACTACTGGTTTTAGAAAAGCAGATTCAGGCTGGAAGCTGTTCAGATACTATAATAATAAGGCTTGGGTCAGTATTGACACTCATCATCAAGATTCACAAGGGCAGTAAACACTTTAAAGTGCTTATTAAGGCCTTATGTATATTCTGTAAGACCTTCTTAAGAAAATAAAAAAACCCAAACAACAAAAACCTCTAAAAAATAATTTGTAAAATTCTAATCCAAATTGGAATTTTGTGATAACAGAGAGCTTGAAGGACATGGTCAGCCTTTCTAGAAGGCTTGACTTCCATGAAATCCCCTGGGTGCAAAAATACATTGTCTCTATTGATGAAGAAAAACAATAGCCAAAGGCTTAAACATGGACACTTTCTTGGCACCATGGCCAAACTTCACATCCTTTCTATTACCTCCTCTAGTGCCTACTTGGCTGTAAGCTTTAAGTGTTTGAAATCACCCATAAGAAATAGAGAGTAACTGCCATTACGAAGGGAAGGTGACTCCCTTGTTTTCCAAGCTGTCTGGGCTTCTCCATTCCCTTCTTTTCCCCACAGGGACAAGGAACTAGTTGGTAGTCAGTTGCTGCTTTTGTATTGCACCACCTTACACTTATGTATTAGGTGCTCCTTGGACTCACACACTGCTAGGTGTTTCTGGAGGTTGTGGCAAAAGTGGAAATTCAGGTGGAATATCACGAGGAAGAGGGTGATAAGGAACTGCAGAATTGTCTGTAGAGAAATTTCTGTGCTTTGAAGTATTCTGAAGAAGGATTTGGAGAGTATTCTGGGAAGTGTTATCATATGGTGAAATAGGGACTTGATGATGGCATGGACGAGATTGAAGGCAATTCAGCAAAAGTGACAAAAGCAAGCCATTTAGGATGTCAAAGCTGTGAAAATCCTTCTTGATGTGAAGACAGAAGAGGACCCTGGAAAGTCAGAGCCAATGCTACATCCTGTAATTTATTTCAGCAACATGAGGTCTGTAAATGTCTCCTCAGTAAATTCTTAGTTTCGTACCAATCTGACTTAATTTCCAAGGGATAAGTCTCTAGGGGCAAAGTAATCTATTTTGCCCCTGTAAAAGTATACATTTTTTACAGCTGTTGGAAAGAGGTATTTTTCTCTGTCAAAAAGGGACCCTGCCCACACTGAAGAAAGCTAGCGGACTGTGTGAAAAGGGCACCAAAGGAACCCCAATCAGAATCTAAGGACTAGGTAAATCAAAACAAAAGGCAGTAAGTATTACCTTCACATAAAGAAGGAGGAGTTGCTTCTGGCCATCATATAATACAAATTACAAATGACTGCCATAAATAATTTTTCCATGGTGCCGTGGCAGTATTATCTTCTCTGCTACCAGTCTATTAAATTTTTAATTCTGAGCTCATGTTCAGAATCTCTTCAGATTGCAAAGCACCTGCTACCTGACTACATGATAAATGAAACACCATCATCTTAAAACAAGCTGAGCTCATTCAACGAGATTTGCTGGGCAAATGCAATGAGCCCTTCATTGTAAAATCTCCTGAAGTTTACTTTTCATTAGTTACTTTTATTCAGCTGCATGAATCTGAGATGGAAATTTGTAAGGTGGCAGCTTTTAAGTAAGTATCAGTGTGGTTGCTTCTCTTCCCACTTACACACAAAAGTTCACACAAGTGTTTTTGGAGAAAATCTGTTCATGTCATACAAGGCAGAGGCACCACATTGCTGAGCTTATCCTGGGCTTTGAAGGTACCTTTTTGCTGAATTTGAAACTTTTATAATCTACCTAGTGGGTCTGTGTGTATACTGTTGAATTATTCAGGAGCTTATTTGATCCTGTCTTGGCTTTTGCCATAAATAGATTGTTTTAATGTAGGTAAATGTAAGGCTTCCACTGAAATTTATGTGTTTATACGTGGATAACCATAACATTCATTTATACCAGACTGAAGAAAAAAATCATAGGAATATAAATTCCAACCTGAAAAACACAACCCTTTAACAGAGCTGGGAAGTCACTTTTCATGCAGTCACACTACTATGTAATTAGTAGCCCATGTCGTAACTGGGACAGTGAGGCAAGTGAATCATTGCTTTAATCTAAGACAAAAAATTCTTACTTTCATTTCCTTTTGAAACTGTTGTGCAGGTCCTTCAAAAAAGTAAAGCTAAATAATGGTTCCAACATTACACATACTAATGACAGAATGATGCGATTCCATTTCTCACTATACTGCTGAATGCCTACTTAGACTGATAATCCCTGTTTCTGGGGTTATAGGTAAAAAATAAGTTAGAAGGGGGCTCTGGAGATCATTTAGTCTAATACCCTTCTCCAGTAAAAACTCAGTTTGAATTTAGTTGATGTTGCTGAGTGCCATAAAAAGTCTTTAAAAACTGCAGGTGGACAATCTGGATTGATTGAATGATCAGATTTTTTCACTTATATCATTTGCACCTCAGGTAAATTGCTCATAAGTACTGTTCCTTGGAGATAAGTGCTCAGATAACTCTTATGTTTGTTAATCAAGTAAAATCAGAGAAACAAGCTAGGGAGATAAGAGGAGTCAGAAGGTCCTGAGGAAGATGGAGTGTGTGAGGTCAGTGGCAGGGGCAGGCAGAACAGAGGAGGAAACTAAGCAGCGAACAGAAGAATAATAAGTAGAATTTTCCTATTTTCCTTCTGTTGTCTGGAATCGTCTGTATCTCTAACTTACCTTGCTACTTAATTACTAGATTACTTTGAATGGATAGACTGCCAGATACATATATCAACTACAGTTTTCCGAATAACTAAGACCATTGTTTGTTGAAACGTGCTATATGTGTAGGCTATATAAAAAAATTACTGTGGTCAAGAATGTGTCTGATCTCAGTTCCTGTCTCCAACTCCTTTCCCATTCTCTTTTCTCAAATGAGTTTACACAGCACAGTGACTCTGAGAGTTACTGATGCAGGTTTGGATCCCCACTGAAGAAGAAATTTAAAAGGCACATGTATGATGTGATTCAAAAAGTAAGAGGGTGGGGATCTTTTAGCACAGGGATTAGCTCCCACCACTGGATTTATTTATTTATTTCACAGTTATTGCTGTGAGGGAGAGGTATATTCACCCATAAATCTTGTCTGTTCAGAACATGGACCTGGGAAATGTGACCATGAAGGAAATCATCACTGGAATTAGAGGAGTTACAAGCTTTAAAAGAAACTGTTAAAGGGCTCCCTTAAAGGAAAAAATAGTTTTGAAGCCATGAGGGAAAGGGCTGGTATGGCTTCTCTGAAAGGAGTCGCATGGGAATGCATGTTTGAGGGAAGAATTATTATCCATTTGGTTAAGCAAATCCTGGAAGCTGACCCTAACTGAACTTCTGAATGCTTCCATGTTTGACCATCATTTGATCACTCTGTATGAATAATCTTATTTGAACATATAAAAGGCAGCAAATTCAAAGATTGAAACTCCATCCTTAACATCCGTCTCCTGCTGAGTCTTTTTATTTCCTCCCACATGGTACTTTGGATCAAAAAGCTTTGGAAAAGATGAGCAATAATATCTGGGCATGATGATAAAGAAAGAGATGCCTGTTCCCAAACTGACAATCAGGACTGTGTGTTTTTGTTCAAACAAAAGACATATTGGCTACTGTGAGACTCAAGAAAGCAGCTTTTAATGGTCTGCAGGGGCTTTTGAAGAGTGTATAAACATAAGAAAAGGCAGTGACTTTGTTTGGTGAGCTAGAAATAATTCAACCGTACAGATGAATCATGTTACTTGGGCTGTAAACGGAACAGAGGGTCTTACCAAGGAAGAGCGCACACAAGTCTCCTGTACTGAATTTTACTAAGCTGAAGCAATAATATTATTTCAAAACAGGTAGAAAACAAGTTTTTATACCACTTTTGCCACAGTGTTGTATGCTCCTACACCCAGAAAACTCCACAGTAATTTGCTTATACATTTGGATAATTTAAACTCAGTTAGGCAGTACTCAGTCATTTTATCCTCAAAGCAATGAGTTTTATCCTAAAAAGCTGCCTATTAAATATTAGAGAATACTTATGGAAGTATCTGATTTTGATATTTAACTTAGTATGACAAATATTTTTTTCTTGTTTCTCATTTCTGTTCTTGTAAAGATAATGATTGTTTCCAGTCCTCCCCTTTAACAATGTTTTCATATGGATTTTTTATAGTATTACTCTTTCTATGGGAAGCAGAAAACAATGTATATGAGTTAATAATAAGATTCTCTGATATGTGTCATTGCATGTAATACTTAGCTGACCCTAATGATAAAGTAATCATACGTAAATTTATCCTCTTAAGAGTTAGTTGGTTAATTGTGTATTCTCCCTCTGGAGTCACTGGATAAACATCGACAACTCCAGGAGACAATTAAACTAAATTAATCAAATCCATTTTAGACGTTTGATGCAATCCATATGATGCAATTATTGTCTCCAGTAGTACCTCTGAGAATAGAGGGATTCGATATTTCAGCCTTTCAGACATCTAAATTTAAGTGAGATTAATCTCTCCTTAGGGCCTAATACGTCTTCCATTTTCCTTTTCTACATTTTATGCTACAATTTTTCCACTTATAATAATTGTAAGTTCAAGAAGCCACGAATCCAAGATAATGTGATTTTACATGCATACTTATGATAGTCCTATGTGTTTATGCTATCCTTTGGGCAGTTGTTTATTCCATACAATAATCTGAAAGGGAAAGTGGGCGCAACATCATCAGAACTCACCATTAAAACTATATGCATGAATAAAGAATACATTTTGTTATACACTAATTCTTCAACACTTGTATTGTAGGAGCTCAATCTTTATTTCTCTTTACCATTTTGTAAGTTTTTCAATGCTATTTCAGTCCTCACACTTAATAGCTAAGGCAGAAGAGATGGAAGAAATAACTAGTGCTTTTACTGCTGCTGCCATGACATTTTTGAGCAGCTGTGAACACTTGCGTACCACTTTCTTTGCCTGATAGCAGTGTCAGTGTTAGCTTTTGCCAGCTCATCTATCTTGCTGCCTTGCTTTTGCACAACAATAGGGTTTCATACTATTTTCCGTTTTTCTGACCCTGACCATTAATCACAAAGGTGGAAATAATGGCCCTAATGGCTATCAAGTCCCTCCCCTGCTTCCCCACTGACTCCTCAATGTGACTCTTTCATTCTCTTAACCATGCAGATGCAAAAATGTCCCAACGGCAAGTAACTGTCCACTCCTAAGCTCACTAGGGTTTGATTCTCTCCTTTTCTTCCTCCATGCTTGCCTCAGAGCAGGAAAATTACAGTGAAAAAAACTGCAATCAAGTCGATCAAGTTTCCATCATCCAGGATGATCTTGAACCAGGCAGTTCCACCCTCCCCCCCTTATTATTCATTTAATTTGGATGATTAAATAAAGCAGAAAAGGTTATTTTCTTGGAAAAGAGCCTGTATTAATTGTATAAAAGCTGTCACTGTTCCGTTTTGGCTTAGTCTTGTCTTTGGCTCCCAGTAGTTAGCTGCAATCCTCTTTCACTGAATTTCTAGCTTCAGGCACCTCCCTAGTTCGCAAGATTTGTATCTTCTTTGCTTTTCAAAACAGAGCATGACATAGCTGAATCTGGAGCTATTCCCCCGGCTGTAAAGCCTTCACAGTTATTTTGATATTGCCAGCTCGAAGCAGACTGCTTTTTTGTTGTTTTCCCTCTTGTCTGCAGTGGCAGTGAGAGGTGTCTGGGGCTGGGGAAGCTTGGAGGTAGCATACCTCACATTGGTGCTTCCTTCATTTGAGGGAAGGGGTGGTTCTTCTTCAGAGAAAAAGATTTCCTTATCTATGAGAAGTGGGAGACCATGTGAATCGCTTAGCTGGCCATCACTCTCTTGTTTCCTTGCACAGCTCTGCCATTTTGCAGCCATCCATGTCTGCTCCATCAAGTCTTTTGAATCCAGACCTCTTTAAAACATATGTCTTAATGTTTGTTAAGACATTAAACTAGAAACTAATTTATTTTGGAATACTGAAGATTTTTAAAGTGCAAATCAGAAGACTTTAGATAGTTACATAGTGCCTTCATTGTCTTAAAGCCAAACAGAACTCATGGGGTAAAAGAACCTGATGTTTCCTAGTTTGCCAAAGTATTTGAAATTACATTTTGGAGAAGAAAAATTTATCTTTTTTTCCATTCAACTTGTATTGATGCCATTAGAAATTAATAACAAAAAAAATTTCAAAGGTTTTTTAATAAAAATATAAATACTCCATGTGTTGGATGTTGGCTAGTGTTGTCTAGTTCAATAAATTATATGCTGACTATTAAAGATGTAGGTAGCACAGAAAAAATATATGATCTTTCATGCCCCAAAACTTTAATGTAAGAAGCAAATGGATAGATAGCATAGCACAAAAAAGAAGACAGATAAATATATTATGTGATTGTTCCAGGATACTAGTTTTGGTTGCTTTTTTGTTTGCTGTTTTCAGGATAAGGGAGAGCTACATCATCTTGACCACACTGGGAAACTTGATTAGAGCAGAATGATGAGTTGCTCCTAAGAAGCAAAGGCTGTATGATATAACACCACTGCTGTTGTTTTCCCTGTTGCTTTGCAGCATAATCTTCATTCTGTTCAGTATATAATGCCCCTTTCATAAAGCATGTTGATATGTGACACCTTTTTAACATATTGAATTCTGAAAACATTGATATTGATATTTATGGATTCACTGGTGTATGTAATGTTATGTAGATATTGCCTTATTATATTAATGAAGGCAAAGACCCTTCCACAGCTTTCTCAAGTGGTTGACATATTGCCTCTGGCCATGGAGTTTTTTGCAGTGCCGACATGCAATCTATAGATGGATCAATCGAGCGTGCTTATATGCAGTGCTCCCATATAGAGTAGCTGCACTCAGCCTGAGAATAATAGGGTTTGATGGTGTTTTACTTTTGGCACATTATGAACTTGCTAAACATCCCGTTTGCCAGAGAGGAATGTAAACTTGCCTGCTGTATGACATTGCCTCTCTGTTAGGAGACGGCAGAGAGCATTTGAAGATCTGGTGCAACCAGTGAAGAGGCAGAGCAGAGAACAGCCCAGCCAACACTTCTCTTCAGTCACTTCCCAGCTACTGGATTGGAGGGCAAGGGGCTATGGAAAGAAAGCAGAGCTGAAGGGACCCACCAGCCTCCTTTTGTTTTGGAGGTAGCGGTGGATATAAACATGACCTTTAGTTTTTGACTAGTTTAACTACAGCAGATATGTTCTGAGGCTGAATCTAAGGAAATTTATCTAGCTGATGCCTTGCTTTAATTTTGTGTTTTGATGTAATTGGAAAGGGAAAAAATTAAACAGCCACCAAATCTTTTGATGGTGTAAAAAAACAAGCATTGGGAATGTCTTTTTTTATCTTTCATGGGACTTTCAATCCTGAAGATTTGCATACTCATTTCCCAAATAAAATGACAGCAAAATAAAATTCCAAGCAATCTATTTAAAATATATCAACCCAGCTTTCTGACAAAATTGTGGCCTAATGATTCTTACATGGTATTATTTCCTGTTGACTAAGTTTATTTGTTAAGTTTACTCAGATAAATTCTGCATAGTGAAAGATGAAATGTTCTTGGTTCTCTTAGTTTGGTAATATTTGATGTTTAGTTTTGATATTTTTACATTTATTTTTACTAGACACTGATAGTTTGAATAAATAAACCTGGCTTCTCAAAGGAGTTTACTTTCAGCCTTCCAGTAGCTGGGTTTGGAAATTTTTGCTTGATTTTTTCCACAGTTTTTACAGTTTTCACAGTCCATGAATTCGAGTTATAACACAATGTTGGACTTTATTTATTAAGGGCATATCAGAGATTAATGAAATGCTGGACAGGCTACAACTGATAAGAACTTTGAAAACTTCACTGCAAAATTGAATGAAGTGGAGATAGATAGGAATTGAAGACATAGAGATAACAATTGACAGACAGAGTCCTTTCCAGCTGAGAATACCAAAAATGACTGTAGAATGCTGTGAAATTGAATTGATCACCTGGAAAATAAGGTTAGAGTAAGAAATATAAGGTGTGAGGTCTGGAGAAGCACAGCTAATCTTTTATGAGAGGATTACAGGGCCCGGAAAGTAGATACCTTTCAGCTTTCTTAATGTATGCCATACATTGCCTCTCATAGCTCTGCTGTCATCAGTTAAGCAACACACTGGCATGGTGTTTGTACAGCATACCTCTTTTGGCCTCCAGTAGACAAATTAAAAATTAAAATGCCTATAGAAAGCTGAAATGAAAAATGGTCTAGCTCTAAGCATTTCAGAGTGATAAAATTAAAGATTAAGTGAGGCCTATTGGCTGAACCAGAATTTAGCCAACAGAGCACTAATAGAGTATTTTATACTACATGGTCAGAAAAAGCCCATACACAACTCTAGAAAGCCAAAATAAGAATAATTCCCTGCCCTATACATTTCTATACTGTGTCAAAGTTTAACTTGTTGAGCTTAAGTTGTTTGTGAAAAACGGCTTCGATTCAGACTCTGGAGGGTATATTTTCCAAAATGTAGATTGTTACTGCCTTTCTTCTTAACTTGTAACCACTATTGCCACAGAGTTCCTTTAACTGATGTGATAAGTTAATATTACATCTATTATTGTAATTATCATGTCTGATTAATCTTGCCTGTTCTGGAAAATCATGCAAGTTTCTTACTTGACGGCATACTTCTAAGTTTTAATATTCATGTATGAAGCAGCTGACCTGAAGACTGAAAATAATTAATCCGGACTAAAGGTGTCTGTGGCAAATTAAAGATAGATATGCTGGGATGGTTTCAATATCCAGTGCTGACTGAGGTGAAACGAAAATAGACGTAGTGTGAGGTCAGAGGTGATTGCTAGAGCTGTACTTATCAATGCAATGCCCTTCAGTGAGGTTTTAAAGACCTTACTTTCAACTTTGTCAGAAATTGTATAGCACTTTTCTTTTTTAGTTCTATGCCCAAGATCATGTAGGCACCCCTGCAGATGTCATTTGTTCTGGCCATTCATGGGATCTTCAGACAAAAACCTGCTGAAATGAGCTCAGTGCAGGATTTAACTAAATAAAGTTCAGTAATATAGGCAATGGAATTTCTTCTACATGATCACAAAAGTCCTCTGGGCATCCTAATATAATCTATGTGCTAAAGTAATAATAAATCTATCAATATTATCTGATGTTGATATTTCTAATTTTTGCCATTTCATGGTTCTTTGCATAAATTCTGACAAACGGGTATGTTTGTACAAGAACAGAAAGAGAATATCTTCCTCTTCCATCTGTATTATTGTGTATGAAGTGTGGAATTCCAATGTTTGTTAATTTTTATTTAATTTTCAATGACAGGAGGGGAAAAAAAAAAGAGATGATCAAAGTTACAGTTAACTCTTAAAAGGCAATGGAGTGTTTTCCAGTAGAAGTAACATTGCTTGTAACATAAAACATAGGCTATGTATTAAGCCTGATTTTTGCACTGCATTCTAGTAACTTTATCCTTTTGGACACAAATAACTTCTTAACTTCTGGTAGACATAGTCTAAGCCTATATATGGATTCTCCTGGATGAAATTCACTCAGAAAAATCCAAACAGCATCAAATTTGGTCAGAAAGAAGGAAATAGTCCAGAATTGCTCAGCAGAGATGTGTTTGTGGCCTTCTCCTGAGTGCCTTGTTTGCTAGCAGGCCTGCGTAGCCTAGCAGAGGAGAGAGAAAAAAATAGCAATAGCAAAAGCACAGCCATAGACTAAATAGGTTTTGGTGGTTTTGTTCCACTTCTGTATTTGTATAAAAAGTAAATTGCCTGATTATTACTGTATGTTGTTCATTTGCTTTACACTGCTTCTGTTCTGTGTTTTGAATGTATTTGATTCCTTTATGTAGGAGTTTCTTGGAAAACAGAAAGATACTACTTACCATCCCACTGGTATTTAATGTATTTTCATATGGGAACTGCTTGACAGTGCATATTATTCTGTTTAGTTTTGATCCTGGGTGGAGAACTGGTTG
>WAAB01011922.1:3240-18817 GCA_013389865.1 Piaya cayana | reverse complement strand
TCAAACACTAAACCATGAACCTCTAGAAAGAGGAAAGTGGAGGCAGCAGCTGATAGGAGTCCCTCCATCCCAGGTGCTGGTAACAGGGATGGTTACAAGCTTGGTTGCTCATGCCAGGAGGAGCGAGCTGGCATGTGTGGCCATCCTGGGACTTCCACCCATGCATAAAGTCATTGAATCATAGAATCATAGAATCACCAGGTTGGAAAAGATCCATTGGATCATCGAGTCCAACCATTCCTACCAAATACTAAACCATGCCAAACCTCTCCTCCTTTCCCCCTGGATCAAATTCCCCGGCAGGTCTATTTTTTGGTGGAAAAATTTACCCTTGGGAGGTACACGTGTGCCACCACCCTGTTGACCTCCTGACCTTTCACATAGCAAAAGCCCCTCCATTGTGCATCTCTGAGCAGCTCCAGATGCTCCAAGGATGGATCCAGCCTCTGAGGCAGCACCACCCTTCTCCAGACTGAGCTTTCCACCAGTGCTGCCTCTCTTCAGCCCACACTAGTTTCTTTTTTGATGCATTTTTCATTTTCCACGATACATTATTAACTCTGTGAGTTGCTTCGTGTCTTGGTCAAGGCAAAAATCTCCCTTTGCAGTGAACAGACCCTCAAACGTGCCGGCTATTCCAGGTTTGAGCGTCATTCCCTTCTTCTCGCTTGGTGGGACAGAGGCTCTTGAGCTCCACCAGGGGAGGTTCAGGATGGACACAAGGAAAAAATTCTTCACAGAAAGGGTCATTGGGCAGTGTCAGAGGCTGCCCAGGGAGGGGGTTGAGTCACCTTCCCTGGAGGGGTTTAAGGGACGGGTGGACGAGGTGTTGAGGGACATGGGTTAGTGATTGATGGGAATGGTTGGACTTGATGATCCAGTGGGTCTCTTCCAACCTGGTGATTCTATGATTCTATGGGTGCTGCACCAGCAAAGGGCAGAAAAGCCTTCAATACTCTGGTTTTAGACGTGAATTATGGTGGGACAAGGTAATTTGGTGAAGAAAACCAGTTCTCCCACAGCACAATCTCTCTCTTTCAGCTAATGCCAAAATTGCCAGGCATTTCCAGCCAGCACCGCTCCTATTACTGGATTAAGCAAATCCTTCACGATGCAGCTGCCTGTTGGAGGATCTTCTACTTTAAGGGGTGTTTGTACGTATTAATAATTGTAAAATTGGCCATTACCAGAGGGGATTGGAGCTGGATAGGAGAGAAGGCGAAGAAAGATGATCTGATAATCTCTGTTAGGCAGCTCTGTGGGGTTTTGAACACGGAGCTTTTGTTGTGAGGATTGCTTGAAGGATTCGAGTGTAAACAGCAGCGACCCGGTGGTGGGAGCACGAGGGTGTGTGTGGTAGAACCATCATGCAAGGACCCAGCAAAAAGCTGGAAAGAAAGCAGGTGGAAGAACTGCCTGAGAAATTATGTTTTCCTTCATCTAATCTCTTTTATTTTAAGGATTGCCCAGAGCAGGGGTGGCTGCCCCATCCCTGGAGGGGCTCAAGGCCATGTTGGATGGGGCTTGGAGCCTCTGATCCAGTTGGAGGTGTCCCTGCCCATGGCAGGAGTGGGACTGGATGGGCTTTGAGGTCCCTCCCAACCCAAATTATTCCATGATTCTACTCTGTGATTTACCAATATTTGAACGTTTATGATTAGGAATTGCTGTTCCCCATAGAAATCCCGCTAGGGTTTGACTAACCTGCTCTCCAACACCCCAGGAGGAATCCCTACAGGTTCAAGGCTGGGTTGGCTCACTTGGCCCCAGCAGGGCACCACTCAGGATGTCCTCGGGGTGGCCACAGACACAGGGAAGTGGCAACGGGATGATTCAGCTCAGCTCAGGGCTGATTCTCCTCTGCAAATGGCCAAAGGTCCTGATGAGTCACACACGGCTCCTTCCAGCCCTTGCAGGAGCAGCGCTTTGCCCTTTGCACATGGACAAGGAGGCTGGGAAACCACAAATCTCTTGAGCTTTAACATAACAGAGCATCAGCATTCACAGCGGAATGGTTTGTCATAGCAGATCTCGATTCTATCGGCTTTTTCTGCAAGCGTGTCACGTACCTTCCTGCAAGGGGAGCATTTAAAAAAGAGGAGAAAAAGGAGGAGTTTCACCCAAAGAGTGAAACTCAAGACCTAATGGGTCACCGGGTAGTTCCTTACCCTGAGAAAGTGCAGGATTTCTCCCAGTAACATTTACACCAACTATTTGTCTGGACTAGTTTTCAGAATAGCAAGTGGAGAGGATTTTCTTGAGGTCTGGCATCGCTCACCTGCCTCTCTGGTTAATGTTGAAGCCTCCCTGCCAACGTGGCTTTAATCTCCGTCTCTGTGAGGGTTTCTTGCACTTAGGCAGAAGTGAAATAAAGAATGAAGACAAATAACCCACATTGCAAGGAATATAGCAGCTCACGACTCTCTGCTCTCTTACAGTGAAGCATTTTTCAGTGGGATTTAGAGGGGTTTGAGTCACAGGGAGATTGGGGAGAGCGTGTTTTGTGTTGTATGTTCCCTGGGATGGGGATTGCACGAGGGACAGGGGAGAGGTCACACCTGGGGACACCCTGGGGCAGGTGGGGTTGGATTCACAGGCTGTTATGGTGCAGAGAAAATAGGAAACAGAAAGGAAGATGGTTAGATGATATTTTAGGAAGAATTGTTTCTTGTGAGGGTTGGGGAGGCCCTGGTGCAGGTTCCCTGGAGAAGTCATGGCTTCCCCATCCCTGGAGGGGTTCAAGGCCAGGTTGGATGGGGCTTGGAGCCCCTGATCCAGTGGGAGGTGTCCCTGCCCATGGCAGGGGTGGCACTGGATGGGCTTTGAGGTCCCTTCCAACCCAAACCATCCAATGATTCTATGATTCTCACTGTCTATGTTCTTTTCTACTCAGTTATTGTTGGATGTCATGCTCTGTGTGACCAGTGTTCACGGGAACAACACACAGCACGTCCCACCAAACTGATAAAGCTCTGAGCCATTCAAAGCGAACGCCGTGTGTTTGTTTGTTTTTTAAATTAAATTAAAGTATCACAGGTAATTATTCCTGACTGTTTTCTTCGGAAAGGCTCTGCGAACATCTTGCCTGGTGGATAAATGCCGTTTAGGTCATCCGACGGAAGGCCAACCCCTCGACTTTGACTCTGCCCTTGCTGGAAGATTCCCGCTTCATTAGCGCAGTATTAATGAAGCTGGATTTTAAAAGCAGGTGTTAAGTGCAATCAGAGCGGCTTTATTAGGCTACAAATTGTCTGGAGCTGACAAAGGCAGCCGGATGGGTCCATGCTCAGTTAACCTTTGCCTGCGTGCATGACTTGCCTGATTAACCAGCGACTGATAATGACCTTCAGCCCAGGGAGCCTCTAAAGGTGATGCTGCACAGGCTCTGCTGAGACGGATGTAAATCTTTAGAGGATCATCACCTTTTCAATTTAGGAACCCCGACAGTCATTTTAAATTTATGCAATATTATGCTATGGCAGGGACATAACTCACTGGTGCCAAGCTCATCTTTTCGATGCAGACAGCGAGAGGGATGTTAACACCGTTGCATTTAAAAGGAAGGAAAATATTGAGGATTCAATATCAATATTTATAAGGATGTCTGGCTATTGGAGCACTAAGCATATATCATAAAATCATGGAGCCAGAGGATGCTTTGAGGTGGAAGGGACCTTAAAGATCATCAAATTCCACCCCCTGCCATGCGCAGGGACACCTCCCACTGGATCAGGGGTTCCAAGCTCCATCCAACCTGGCCTTGAACCCCTCTAGGGATGGGGCAGCCACCCCTGCTCTGGGCAACCTGGGCCGTGCTGGGGCTGCTGTTCAGTTGGAGAAGAATTTAAAGAATTCCCAAAGGTCCTTCTAGCAGCACTGCCCCTCGGAGCTGATGTTTTATTACTTCCTTCCAGATATTTTGCTGTAATTGTGCAATTCCTCCCATCTTGCCGCGCTGATTTATGTTCCCGGGCAGCGATAACCCCCCTGCAGGCATCCCCCCAGCCCCTTCAGAGAGCAGCAACCCACCAACCTCCCTCCTCCAGGTCTGGGAGAAGCCAGAGCAACCTCAAAACCTGCTCCTCAGCTAAAGAAACGCGGGGCTCGTTTGTAGCACCTCATAAAGCCCCACGCCTCCTCCCCCCGCGTCGGGGAGTGCAGACGCGGGGGCCGTGCGGAACCCCACACCCCTGGGTCACCGGGTCAGAGCTATTCATGCTTCCAACATCCAAATCCAATTTCATTTCATGTCTTTTGCTGGTTTATAGCGGGACGTGAGTTTGCTGCATAGGCTAGACATTAGGAAAATGTTTTTCACAGAAAGGGTGATTGGGCATTGGCAGAGGCTGCCCAGGGAGGGGGTTGATTCACCTTCCCTGGAGGGGCTTAAGGGACAGGTGGACGAGGTGGTGAGGGACATGGGTTAGAGATTGATGGGAATGGTTGGACTCGATGATCCGGTGGGTCGCTTCCAACCTGATGGTTCTATGATTCTATGATGGGGTTGGATGGTCACTAACCACCAACTCCTCCTGTTTCTCCCTGCTAGGCTTAAAAAAGGAGTTAAAATACAACTTATCTCAGGTTTTCCTGTATCAGCCAAGGATGAACTCGCTGCTAGGGTGAGTTCTGGAAATGCGGGGATAGATAAAATCAGGAAGGGTTCTACTCACAACCCAGAGCACCCTCACCACCAAACCATCCCCACCCACCACACAGGGACTACCTCCCAGGAAGGAATCCCCTCCTAAAGGATGCTAAAAGAAACTCATTTTCCTCCAATTAAAGGTGAAAAATACCCGGTTGCACATTTCTGGCTGGGATGGGAACTGTGGGTGGGATCCCAGGAGGTACGAGTGCTCCTTGGCCATGTCAGTGCTCTCCGGGAGCGCAGGCAGGGTGGGAATCTCCAAGGAAAGATTTTTCAAATAAATGCTTTTAAAATCTCTGGTAATATTGCCTGAAACGCTCATGCACATAAAACCTTGTGCTACAGGGCACATCAGCGTGGATGCAACAGGCATTTAGGGAGCCAAGCCAGCCCTGTGACCCCCTCACACCGGCTACACCACCTCTTGCGACCCCGTTTCGGGGCACACGAACCTTGTTTTCATACTTTCTGATGTGCTTTAGCTCAGAGCATCCCCCTGTTTTCATGCCCCCTGTCCTTGCTCCCTGGGTTGGTGCTGTTGAGCCCCAGGATGCTGCAGACAAGCTGGATGATGCCCTCGAGCAGCCCCTCCATGCCCACGTGGGTGAGTATTTTCGAGCAGCTCCACAGAGAGAGCAAACACCCATTGGAGCTGTGATGGATAAACTGCTGGTGCTGCTTCCCGGCACAAACCCCTGCAGGCATCACCACAAGCTCTTGTCTCACTCCAACAGCAACACCATGAAATCACGAGTTATTTTGTTTTAGCAAAATATCTTTTTTTTGTTGTTCCTTTTTTCACGCCTCCCAGCACAGCTGCCCATTCAACAGTAGCTGTGACTCCCACATAATGAATGAGGGCAATGGATGCAGCCCGGCTGTGGTCCCCACTGGTGTCATCTCGAGTCACACGATGGGTTTCAGTGCACGTTAATTTGTTGTGAAGCCCCATCCCAGCACTGATTTGGCCTGAGAGAGCAAGCAGGGAGCCAAGGAGCAGAGAAAAGGGGAGAGGAGAAAAGGGGAGAGGAGAAAAGGGGAGAGGAGAAAANAGGGGAAAAGGGGAAAGGGGAGGAGAGGAGAGGAGAGGAGAAAAGGGGAGAGGAGAAAAGGGGAGAAAAGGGGAGAGGAGAGGAGAGGAGAAAAGGGGAGAGGAGAAAAGGGGAGAAAAGGGGAGAAAAGAGGAGAGGGACATTCTCCACGAGGCTGTGGAAGCTGGTTGAGTGCTGAGGTCCTAGCAGAAAGATGCAAATTCATGGCAAAGCATCTGCTGACCCTCTCCCCCAAGGCCACTTTTTCATGTGTTTTCCCCCAAATCCGTGCTTTTGGCTTGCTTTTAGGCTGCAAAGTCAGGCCAAGCCCTAATTTGGCTCCTTGCTCGCAGCCCTGCTCTGCCAAATCCCACTGCAAAGCCGATCTCTAACAGACAAACACCTACCTCCTCTAATCCTGGCACATAAGATTATCTCGGAATAATAGAAGAGAAGAAAACCCGAGTTTGCTGCTTGAGAATTCAGCCGCGTCTGGCTGAAAGGCTCTTGTACTGTGCTGGGTGACACCTCGGTTTTATTACAAGGAGGTTGATTTATCCCAGCTTCTCGCAGCAGCGAGGTGGGAGAGATGCTCCTGTGTGCAGCCCTAAAGCTGGGAAGAGCATCCTCCGGCATGTCTAATGAAGGGGTTTGAAGTAAATTAAGTCAGGAGGCTGAAAGCTGCGGCTTTTCTCCTCACTGCATCCTCCGCTCGCATCCCTGAAGGTTTGGGAACGGCCACTGAATGCTGGAGGATGGAGAGAGCCGGCTCCTCAGCTGATTTATAACAAGATTGTGGCTTGGGAAGAAGTGTTTAAAGAAATGCAGTTCTACACAGGCTCTGGTTTTCCCAAACGCAGACGCTGCTGCTGGGGCTGCGGCCGCACACGGCGAACCGGGGCTTGGGGGTGGCAGAGGCAACCAGGCTGCCCCAGAAACATTGAGTTTTTATGAACTACAAGTAAACACAGAGGCAAACACGTTGATAAAGATGATCTACCTTCCCTTTACGACTCCGCTGAGAGCCACACGCAGCCCTGAGAAATACAGCCCGGCAATAAATACAACCCAGTTGGTTCTTCACAAAGAATCCTCCTCGGAGGGATCTTTCCTACCTCTGCTAGGGAAAAGAAGGAGAAAAAAGGGCTGCAGACCTCATGCAAAGGAAATTCATGCGCTGCTAAATAGGGCAGCATGAATGAGATTTTAATTTCAGCTGTATTATTTGTTCATTAGATCATTTATTAGCTCATTGATTGAACCCATTGGTACATCACTCCACACCCTCCCATATGTCAGTAGAGGTTGTGCTGCTCAGCTTAGTAAAACTCACTCTGAGGACGGAAATCAGCTCTTAGAGCAGGGGGGAATGTGACTTATCCCTGCGATAGCACTAAGGTGAACAAAGATGAATCAAAGATGACATGGGTTAGTGTTTGATAGGAATGGATGGACTCGATCCGGTGGGTCTCTTCCAACCTGATGATTCTATGATTCTATGATTCTACGAATCCATTTTGCAGCTGCCAGAGTCAGATGTGTCACACCTGACATCTGCCCATTGAAAGCACCGTGGGGTTTCAGGTCTGCAAACATAATTACGCATCCCAACTCTAATTTAACAACTGATTTAGCCGCATCCAAACAGTTTAAGGGATGAGATACGACTGGGGCTGATGATCTCTAAGGTCTTTTCCAACCTTATAGAATCATAGAATAACAGGGTTGGAAGAGATCCACTGGATCATCGAGTCCAACCATTCCCACCAATCTCTAACCCATGTCCCTCAGCACCTCGTCCACCCGTCCCTTAAACCCCTCCAGGGAAGGGGAATCAACACCCTCCCTGGGCAGCCTCTCCCACTGCCCAATCACCCTTTCTGTGTAAAATTCTTTCCTAATGTCCATCCTGAGCCTCCCCTGGTGGAGCTTGAGGCCATTCNGGGATTCGAGGTACATTCTAATGTATGACGATACGCAACTTAAAAAATAACCTCAACCCCCTCAGACTCTCCTCTGCAACTTCACAGGGCTGGATCAGCTAAAACCCAAAGCAAGCAAGGAGTAAATGGATGCTGGTCCAGAGACCAAGCCTGGCTTAAAGCTGCTTTTCCCAGGAACGATGAGGAGCCCGAGTGCCGTGGGGTTTTGACCACCGCACGCCTGCTTTGGGAGATCTCGGCAGCGAATGCCTGGAGATCCATTTGCCTGAAGATGTAAGGACATGGGGGATTATGAAATCAGCAGGATGCGTTTCTACCATCAAACAGAAACCCCGGCGGTGCTCGGGTTTATTCCAAGTCGTATGAAGCAGTGACCTAATCCTGTTTGATGGTAAATGCTGGCCTTTGATCTGCACCATCAAGCCCAGGTTGGGAGTAGCCGGTTGCGCTGCTGGCTCTGAAAGAGAATAGAATATTGCACACCTCTGAAGTCAGAGGCACCTTTGTGAATCCTCCTTATCTTCTGTAGTCCAGAAGAAAAACTGAATTGCTCTGTGTTATTTCCCGAGGCTCATCGAGGCAGCGTTGGCACCCGCCTCTCCATAAGAAAAAGTAAATGGGTCCTGGTCTAATGGGTTAGGGTTGGGGTTCAGGGGGTTCCATAGGAACCGGTGATGGAGGGGACATGATTTACCTGATGACTCCAAGTTTTGGATGCTCGAATGGTGCTCATGGGAGTTTGTGGGATTTCTCATTAGCCTGCAGGGCTCATGCAAACCCACTTTGCCTCGTGTTTTGACACAGCCGGTGTCCAACTTGGCTTCATCCCTCTGCTCTCCTGATGGCGAGCGTTTGCTTGAGCAAAAGCTGTGGGATCAGAGTCTAAAGGACAGAAAACTCTCCAGCTCCAGCATTGCTGCCATGAAATAATGCAGCACTGAGGCTGGACCCAAACCCCCCTTGAATGCCTTTTCCCTTTCTCCTATTTTCAATGCATTCTACTGTTCCATAGAATCATGGAGTGGTTTGAGTTAGAAGGGACCCCAAAGCCCACCCAGTCCCACCCCTGCCATGGGCAGGGACACCTCCCACTGGATCAGGGGCTCCAAGCCCCATCCAACCTGCCCTTGAACCCCTCCAGGGATGGGGCAACCACCCCTGCTCTGGGAAACCTGCACCAGGACCTCCCCACCCTCACAGCAAAACATTTCTTCCTAAAATCTCATCTCACACTCCCCTCTTTCACCTTAAAACTGTTCCCTCTTGTCCTATCCCTGCCCTCCCTGATCAAGAACCTCTCCCCAGCTCTCTTGGAGCCACTCTCCATGCGGGAAGGTTGCGTTTCCTTTCCTCCATCTCAGTCCCTACACTTTTCTTCACCTCCAGGCATTCAGAGAGGTTTCCCCTCAAGTTCCTACTGCCCTGTGTGTCCCTGACGAGAAGCACCAGCCAGTCTCCATCCTGCCTTTGCTTCAATTCCTCCCTACCTGGGGACCACCCGCCCGCCAGCAGCCTCTCCCGCATCTGCTTGTGTTGGAGCCGCTCGTCCCAGCGGCTGGTGTTTAATCTTTTGGAGGATGACTCATGGGGAAATGCCAGCCTCATCCACTGAGAATTTTAAACAGAGGCTTTTTTTTTTTCAAAAAGGAATTGAAGAAAGCAACCATCTGTCTACAGGGAAACGTGCTGTTTTCTTCTCTTTCTGCCGCAGAAGGGACAGAGGGAGGGAGGCGAAGCCGTGCCAGGCGCTGGGTCTTACCCACCAAATGTGCTTCGCCGAGTTTTGCCACCAAAGCCACTCCGGCTCGCTGCGTGCTGATGCCATGACAATATCCCCTTAATAAAAAAAAATCCTTGGGAATTTAATGGGGATTAAACCATTGTGAGGCCATAGAGATGAGCCAAGTGCTCTGTGCCATGGGACTCGCTGGTACCCGCACACAGGTTGGTCTTGCCGTGTCCCTCCATCAAGAGGAGGATGCGTGGAGTGATTTGGTAGCTGTGGGGGGGTCTCTGTGCCCAGGGAGGGGGTTGAGTCACCTTCCCTGGAGGGGTTTAAGGTGCGGGTGGGCGAGGTGCTGAGGGACATGGCTTAGTGATTGATGGGAATGTTTGGACTCGATGATCCAGTGGGTCTCTTCCAACCTGGTTATTCTATGATTGAATGATTCTATGATTCCCATCCCAGAGCCTGGATGTGTCCATACTGTTGGAGATCTGCTTGCTGACGGGACAGGGTGAGGACGTGTCCCTTTTGCAGGAGGAGGAGTGAAGCCGCGCACCCCCGATGCTCAGATTTCCTTTTTGTGCCAGGTAAAATGGAAAGAGTTGCTGGAAAATTGCAAAGGATTCACTGGGGAACCACAGAATCGGCTTTATCTTCTTGCTTGGAATTAGGGACCAAGGAAAAGGGCCCCTACAAACAGATTGTGGAGAGCTGGGGCTGATTCACCTCCGTGCACTCTCAAAATATCCCATTATCAGAGCACCAAACAGCTCCAGCTCTGCTCCTACCTTTGCAGAAGGCTCTTCCCAGCCTGCATGCATCCCATGGGCACGGCTGCCTTTAATCCGATGCTACAAAGCTACAGGGAAAATAGCCAGGACTGTAAATAAGTGCGAGACAGAAAAGAAATCACAGGACCTCAGCGAAACACTTGGAAAGCAAAAGTCCCTCTTTCTCCTGGTGCTGCTGGAGTGCTGGTGGTGTGGATCTGGCTCTGGGGTTACAAGAAGGAGCTTGAGGAAGATACAGGCCACTTCTGGGGGTGCTGGGGAGGGGGAATGAGCTCCTTTTGCAAGGGTTGTTTGGATTAGCACTCAGACGCAGCACAGCGAATATGATCCTCCGCTTTGCATCAGGGGGNATGGGAGTTTGTGGGATTTCTCATTAGCCTGCAGGGCTCATGCAAACCCACTTTGCCTCGTGTTTTGACACAGCCGGTGTCCAACTTGGCTTCATCCCTCTGCTCTCCTGATGGCGAGCGTTTGCTTGAGCAAAAGCTGTGGGATCAGAGTCTAAAGGACAGAAAACTCTCCAGCTCCAGCATTGCTGCCATGAAATAATGCAGCACTGAGGCTGGACCCAAACCCCCCTTGAATGCCTTTTCCCTTTCTCCTATTTTCAATGCATTCTACTGTTCCATAGAATCATGGAGTGGTTTGAGTTAGAAGGGACCCCAAAGCCCACCCAGTCCCACCCCTGCCATGGGCAGGGACACCTCCCACTGGATCAGGGGCTCCAAGCCCCATCCAACCTGCCCTTGAACCCCTCCAGGGATGGGGCAACCACCCCTGCTCTGGGAAACCTGCACCAGGACCTCCCCACCCTCACAGCAAAACATTTCTTCCTAAAATCTCATCTCACACTCCCCTCTTTCACCTTAAAACTGTTCCCTCTTGTCCTATCCCTGCCCTCCCTGATCAAGAACCTCTCCCCAGCTCTCTTGGAGCCACTCTCCATGCGGGAAGGTTGCGTTTCCTTTCCTCCATCTCAGTCCCTACACTTTTCTTCACCTCCAGGCATTCAGAGAGGTTTCCCCTCAAGTTCCTACTGCCCTGTGTGTCCCTGACGAGAAGCACCAGCCAGTCTCCATCCTGCCTTTGCTTCAATTCCTCCCTACCTGGGGACCACCCGCCCGCCAGCAGCCTCTCCCGCATCTGCTTGTGTTGGAGCCGCTCGTCCCAGCGGCTGGTGTTTAATCTTTTGGAGGATGACTCATGGGGAAATGCCAGCCTCATCCACTGAGAATTTTAAACAGAGGCTTTTTTTTTTTCAAAAAGGAATTGAAGAAAGCAACCATCTGTCTACAGGGAAACGTGCTGTTTTCTTCTCTTTCTGCCGCAGAAGGGACAGAGGGAGGGAGGCGAAGCCGTGCCAGGCGCTGGGTCTTACCCACCAAATGTGCTTCGCCGAGTTTTGCCACCAAAGCCACTCCGGCTCGCTGCGTGCTGATGCCATGACAATATCCCCTTAATAAAAAAAAATCCTTGGGAATTTAATGGGGATTAAACCATTGTGAGGCCATAGAGATGAGCCAAGCGCTCTGTGCCATGGGACTCGCTGGTACCCGCACACACAGGTTGGTCTTGCCATGTCCCTCCATCAAGAGGAGGATGCGTGGAGTGATTTGGTAGCTGTGGGGGCTCTCTGTGCCCAGGGAGGGGGTTGATTCACCTTCCCTGGAGGGGTTTAAGGGACAGCTGGATGAGGTGCTGAGGGACATGGGTTAGTGTTTGATAGGAATGGTTGGACTCGATGATCCAGTGGGTCTCTTCCAACCTGGTTATTCTATGATTCTTTGATTCACAGAGGGGAAGATGAGGTCACGTCCTCAGACGGTGCAGTAACAGACNAGAAGGCTCTTCCCAGCCTGCATGCATCCCATGGGCACGGCTGCCTTTAATCCGATGCTACAAAGCTACAGGGAAAATAGCCAGGACTGTAAATAAGTGCGAGACAGAAAAGAAATCACAGGACCTCAGCGAAACACTTGGAAAGCAAAAGTCCCTCTTTCTCCTGGTGCTGCTGGAGTGCTGGTGGTGTGGATCTGGCTCTGGGGTTACAAGAAGGAGCTTGAGGAAGATACAGGCCACTTCTGGGGGTGCTGGGGAGGGGGAATGAGCTCCTTTTGCAAGGGTTGTTTGGATTAGCACTCAGACGCAGCACAGCGAATATGATCCTCCGCTTTGCATCAGGGGGTATTGCAGAATCATAGAATCATAGAATCACCAAGTTAGAAAAGACCCTTCAGATCATAGAGTCCAACCATTCCCATCAATCTCTAACCCATGTCCCTCAGCACCTCGTTCACCCGTCCCTTAAACCCCTCCAGGGAAGGTGACTCAACCCCCTCCCTGGGCAGCCTCTGACACTGCCCAGTGATGTTTTCCATGAAAAAAAAATTTCCTAATGTCCAGCCTGACAGCCACACTCCCTCTCCCTTCTCCTTCTAAGTCCCCAGCATCCCGAGTGCAGCCTGGCACAGGACCCCACATCACTTAACTGGCTGGATGACCCCAGCTTCACTTGAAAACACAGCTGGAAAAGGTTTCTTATCAACAAACAGCATCAAAATCCATTCAGGATGTGTTGGAGTGTCTCGTGTTAGATCACGCCTTCTCCTTTCTACTGGTCAGCCTGATGAAAGTAGCTCTAGGAGTGCTTTTTGCAAGCTTTTAACCAAAGCCCTTTGAGCAGGAGGCAGCTCCCATGGTCTTGCCATGAAAGATTGGATTTTTTTCAATTTGTGAAGTTAAAATTAAAAATATTTAAATTATTAGAAAAGAAGCCGTGCTGCTGATGGGCAGCTCAGGCCAACCAGACCTGCCCTTCACCCCCTGAGCTTTAGGGTGGAATCATTTTAGGATGAGAGGAAACAGCCTCAAGTTGTGCCAGGGTAGGTGTAGATGGGATATTAGGAAAAAAAGTCTTTCCTTACAGAGGCTGCCCAGGGCAGTGGTGGAGTCCCCATCCCTAGGGGGGTTCAAAAACCACGTGGCTGTGGCAGCTGGGGACATGGTATAGCAGGCACGGTGAGGTTGAACTGGATGAGCTTAGAAGCCTTTTCCAACCTCAATGATTCCATGATTTCATTCTACGATCTCAGCAAAGCTTAGAGGGTCACTCCCGATGACGTTTAACTCAGGTGGCACCTCTGGGGACAAACACAGTTGGTGTGGCCGTGGCCCCCACAGTGCAGGGCTGGCACAGGAGGCACGGCAGATGCAGCAAGAGCTCCTTTTATGCACAAGGGACTGATTTTTCGGGATGCATCGCTTTCTGCTGGATGCACACACACAGATCTGGCCCCTCCATCCATGAACCTGCTGCAGGAGGGACGAGGCCAGTTGAGCCCTTCCTTAGCAGTCACATCAACCTTTTCTTGTCATAGGTACAAGAAAAGTAGGAATTATTTATCTCATTAATTGAGTAGTTCAAATACCAAATTTGAAGAAGAAGAATCTGCTTTCAGATACTTCACAGAAAGGGTCATTGGACAATGGAAGGGGCTGCCCAGGGAGGGGGTTGAGTCACCTTGCCTGGAGGGGTTTAAGGGACGGGTGAATGAGGTGCTGAGGGACATGGGTTAGTGATTGATGGGAACGGTTGGACTCGATGATCCGGTGGTTCTCTTCCAACCTGGTGGTTCTATGATTCTATGATTCACAGAGGGGAAGATGAGGCCACATTTCTTAAGGGGTGCAGTAACAGACCTCGGCGCTGGGAGAAGGGATAGAAGGGACGCTCTGATCAAAATTGTTTGAAAGAGAACATCACGGAGAATTCTCTGGATGGGTGAGAGAAGGGTCTTTTGGGCAGGGGCAAANGCCCTCATTGCAAAGAATTTCCTCTTTATGTCTCATCTAAATCCTCCTCTCCCCAATTTAAAGCCTTTGTAAAACATCCCTCCCCAGCTTTCTTGTAGCCCCTTCAGGTACTGGAAGGTCACTATAAGGTCACTTTGGAGCCTTCACTTCTCCATGAAGAATGAGATGGAGAGGATGCTTAAAACCATTTTAAAAGCCTCTAAAGCGCCACATAGTTCTTCCCGTCTGTGCCAGAGCAGCGAGGGACAGCCTTTTATCTCACCGCTCTGGAAATTTTAGGAGCATTAGCTCACTCCTTGCCTTTGAAAGTCTGCGCTCAAGGTCTCACCGGAGCTAATGTGAGCCTGCTAGGATAATCAGATGGACGGGCACTCCTCTGCGCTCCCGGGTGGTCCTCCTGGAACCTCCCCAGCACTCCAGNTTTCCTAATGTCCAGCCTGACAGCCACACTCCCTCTCCCTTCTCCTTCTAAGTCCCCAGCATCCCGAGTGCAGCCTGGCACAGGACCCCACATCACTTAACTGGCTGGATGACCCCAGCTTCACTTGAAAACACAGCTGGAAAAGGTTTCTTATCAACAAACAGCATCAAAATCCATTCAGGATGTGTTGGAGTGTCTCGTGTTAGATCACGCCTTCTCCTTTCTACTGGTCAGCCTGATGAAAGTAGCTCTAGGAGTGCTTTTTGCAAGCTTTTAACCAAAGCCCTTTGAGCAGGAGGCAGCTCCCATGGTCTTGCCATGAAAGATTGGATTTTTTTCAATTTGTGAAGTTAAAATTAAAAATATTTAAATTATTAGAAAAGAAGCCGTGCTGCTGATGGGCAGCTCAGGCCAACCAGACCTGCCCTTCACCCCCTGAGCTTTAGGGTGGAATCATTTTAGGATGAGAGGAAACAGCCTCAAGTTGTGCCAGGGTAGGTGTAGATGGGATATTAGGAAAAAAAGTCTTTCCTTACAGAGGCTGCCCAGGGCAGTGGTGGAGTCCCCATCCCTAGGGGGGTTCAAAAACCACGTGGCTGTGGCAGCTGGGGACATGGTATAGCAGGCACGGTGAGGTTGAACTGGATGAGCTTAGAAGCCTTTTCCAACCTCAATGATTCCATGATTTCATTCTACGATCTCAGCAAAGCTTAGAGGGTCACTCCCGATGACGTTTAACTCAGGTGGCACCTCTGGGGACAAACACAGTTGGTGTGGCCGTGGCCCCCACAGTGCAGGGCTGGCACAGGAGGCACGGCAGATGCAGCAAGAGCTCCTTTTATGCACAAGGGACTGATTTTTCGGGATGCATCGCTTTCTGCTGGATGCACACACACAGATCTGGCCCCTCCATCCATGAACCTGCTGCAGGAGGGACGAGGCCAGTTGAGCCCTTCCTTAGCAGTCACATCAACCTTTTCTTGTCATAGGTACAAGAAAAGTAGGAATTATTTATCTCATTAATTGAGTAGTTCAAATACCAAATTTGAAGAAGAAGAATCTGCTTTCAGATACTTCACAGAAAGGGTCATTGGACAATGGAAGGGGCTGCCCAGGGAGGGGGTTGAGTCACCTTGCCTGGAGGGGTTTAAGGGACGGGTGAATGAGGTGCTGAGGGACATGGGTTAGTGATTGATGGGAA
>WAAB01011918.1:0-13070 GCA_013389865.1 Piaya cayana | reverse complement strand
TATGCCGCTCCCGTCTGGACCGAAGGGAAGGATAAGATGGCTCCCTCGGCCCCCGGAAAAAGAGGTGAGTCCCCACCCCCAATTACACCCTTAGTTACGTAGAAGGAAGCTGTGTGGAATATGCTGGTATCTGTAGTTTTTTCCCTCAGCCACAATCTGACTGTTTTTTTTAAAGGGGCCAAAAATCAAACCATTACATCAGGTTATACAGTTCTGGTATCATCTCACTTGGGCCATGATCCAGGCAGCAGCCATACCAGGCTGTCAGGGGATAACTGATCATCAGCAATTCCAGTACTTCCCCAAGTACAGCAGTTTGGGGTATGCTAAGTGAGTGCCTTAACACTCTGACTCACTGCATTTTTCAATGAGAATTCTTTCCCCCAACATGCCTGACTTACCCTGGATTGGTAAGTGTGTGTGTGTGTGAAGGGGTGTTGTACCACTGATGAAGGAATCCAGACCCAGGTACAGACAGTAACAAGATAAGAATCAAGGCCAAAAGTACAAGTAGTAATAGAGTGGTGGGAACTTGGCAAAAGAAAAGACAATTTGTAACAATATGCAGGTGCTTGAGGATCTGTACATAGCAGGGATAATTTGTAAATTTTTAATAGAGAAGGTAGTTAATCTTATGTCAGCTTATAACAATGAGACTGCAATGAAGTCAAGATTTGTATACTTATCTAACCCGAGTTGAGACATTGATTTTATTTCAGCACTGCGCAAGGCTGGAAGCTCACTGCCTTTCCACAAATCAAGTACACCCGACCAGAGCCTCCACACTCAATTTATAATGAAAGTTACGAAGTGAAGACATGCCAAGTATTTTCCTCTGTGAATGATTGGTTAGTGGTTTACATATTGTTGCAATAAAGATATGTGTGGTTGCATAATACAAGTTTTCTATTGTGCATATTCAGTGAGTAGGGGTCTGCACCTGGAGGCGGGTAGCTTTTTATTTGGAGGTGTGGTTTTGTATGCATATGAGCGTATAATGAGATAGCTCATCTAAGAACACTTTTCCCCTATGTTTCTCTGCCAAATTGGCAATCTTGACGACAAGGCCTGATTTAATATGTCCTCCTTCAGTCCAGATGTCCAGGATGTTTCCTACATCAGATTGTGAGTCTTTTGATCTCTTAGTACAAGTTCTACTACTCTATTTAATAGAAACAAATGTTAGTCCTTTGCTGATTGCTATCAAGTTGTTTAGAGCAGTGCACACCCTTTAGCAACGAAATCTTAATGAACCAATAAGAAAAGTGATTCTATCTTAGTTCTTTGTTTGAATGTCTAAAAGTACCCTATAATCAGACTGACCAGGTGTGCTGGCTGTGTTAAATGCCCAGCAACTGATTCTGCAGAACTGAAATAAATACAAATATCTGGACTTATATGTTGATTTGGTTTATGCTCACCTGTTACCCAAGGGGATAAGAAGAATGTATTTTGTACCTTGTTTACCTCGTTTATCTTCTACAAGCATCCTAATACCTACCCAGAGATGCAGACACTTACTATTTTCTATAAACATCCTGGCCTCTGCTCAGGGATGTAGCCACTTGGTCTTAAAAAAATTATGAAGTTGGTTAATTGACTCAAGGTTGAAAATGTGTGATGAAACAAGGAAAGGGATATCAGATAGGGAGAATTCATGATTGTTTAACGATTACCTGAAGGACATCCTTATCCTAACTAAGGATGCAGAAAGGAAATAAGCAATTTTGTGTTAAAGTAGAATTGTGTAACCTAATGAATAGATGTATTAGGTGTAATCAGTGTATTAGCTAGGCAGGATTTTGAGCATCGGTTTTGCATAAATAGGTCTTTGGGGTCTTCAGTAGGTGCACTAGTTTTGTGGAAGATCTTCCACCTAGCACCACGTGCAGAATAAAAGCAATGTCTCCTCTCTAAACAAAATACTGAGTTTCAAGAGGTTTTTGATTGATTTCGGGTAACAGTTTTCTGGCACCCCAAGACCTGATTTGAGGACCTGCTCTCAATCAGCCTCTCATTGCTGCTGAGGAATCATGGAACTCCAGCACGCACTGGATTTGCTTTCCGGTGACTTCCCTCTGCGGTTTCCAGCAGGTGGCGAGTGACTACTTGATCAGATTGTGATTGAGACATTGCAATGTTAGAAATTTCCTGGGTTAATTGTGCCATATTTAAAAGTACATATTGGTGAATTATTGGTTGCAGCTGCTTGGGTTTACTCTCCTGCACTTGTATGGTGATGACCAGAGCAGGTAGAGTTTAAAGGACTATTTCTTTTAAATGGATAATCTTGTAACTTCTGCAGAAGGGGAGGTAGTCAAGGCTTCTCTTTTTGATATATTTTAAAACATTGGAAAAAAAATTGGAGGGGATCCCTTAGCTCAAAAAAAAAAGATAGAATATTCTAATAATTGGTGGCCAGTATATGTTCTGGAAGATCAAGAGAAATGGCTGAAAAATGGTACCTTGAATTATAATACTATATTGCAATTGAAATTGTTTTGCAAAGGGAAGGAAAATGGGGTGAAATACTGTATGTGAATTTATTCTTTGCTTTACGAAATGATTATAAAAGTAGAAGGGAATGTGGTTTGATAGAACAGGATACGCATATGTCGGCATTGGGGCAGGTTCAGGCAAAGTCTGTTAAAAGTTGTAACAAGTTTAAGATGCAATAACGTTAAGGAGCTGGGGAGAGAGGAAGATGAGGATGTGCAAGTAACGGTGGCTCCGAGACCACAGGAAGTTTGGAATGGCAGGAATCACAATAGGGATAGGGTAGAGACAGTACAAGATGAGAATTTGGAGGAAGACATTACGGGGACTTATAATCAGATAGCAGGGAGAATCAGGAAGGGGGGAGCGGTTTTACAAGCACCACTACAACAGGCTGGAGGACTGGCTGGGGAACCAGTGTAGAATTATGTAACCTAATGAATATATGTATTAGATAAGTGTAACAATTGTATTAGCTAGGCAGGATTTTGAGCATCGCTTTTGTAGAAATAGGCCTTTGGGGGCTGCAGTAGGTGTACCAGTTTTGTGGAAGATCTTCCACCTAGAACCCTGTGCAGAATAAAAGCAACATCTCCCCTCTAAACAAAATACTTTGTTTCAGGAGCTTTTTTATTGATTTCAGGTAACACACTAGCTGAAGAACTCTATTTTTGGGACAACACCACTACAATACTCTGTTGGGCTGAGTCATGTATTCACTCCCCCATGCTGGTCTGGCTAACGCAGGGAGACTAATTAGTTCTGTTTTACACTGCCACGCTTGAACCTCCATTTCAAAAATCTTTACATTTCTGCATAAGTGGCAGCATAAGAATTCAGAAACTTAGCTTCCTGTCTGCTTTCAGGAAAAATGGCCTACAGAAGAGGGATTTATCAATCCATATCAATGACAACACAGTTGCTACTCCAATTATTAGGCTAAAGTAGCCTTCACAGAGACACTGGCAATCAAGGATGGTGCACAAAGCACTAAACCACCTTTGCATTCTGTGAAGCAAGTCTCTGAACTTCGTGGAAAGTAGGTAGCTGTGTGTCATGCTTTAGCCCCCTCCCAGCCTCAATCAGCAGTTAAACACAAGCAGTTGGACTCCCAATTCCTTCAGCAGGCCCTGACATCCAAGTCAAAAAAAGTTTTCCCCCCCATCTTTCTTATAAACCCCAAAGGCTGCAATAAGGCCTTCTCAAGAGTCTTCTCTTCTCCAAGCTGAACGACCCCAACTCTCTCAGCCTCTCTTCATAGGGAAGGTGTTCCAGGCCTTTGATCATTTTATTGACCCTCCTCTGGACTCACTCCAACAGGTCCCTCTCTTCCCTGTGCTGAGGGCTCCAGAGCTAGACACAGTATTCAAGGTGAGATCTTATCAGAGCAGAGTAGAGGGGCAGAATCACCTCCCTGGACCTGCTGGCCACACTTTTGACATGGCCCAGGATAGGGTTAGCCACCTGGGCTGCAAGCACGCATTGCCAGCTCACATATGGCTTTTCATTCACCAGTACCCCCAAGTCCTCCACAGGGCTGCTGCTCTCCTTCCCTTCATCCCCTAGTCTGTATTGATATGGGGGATTGCCCCAACCTAGAACCTTGTATTTGGCCTTGTTGAACCTCACAAGGATCCCATGGGCCCACTTCTTGAGCTTGTCCAGGTCCCTGTGAATGGCAGATCTTTTATTAGATCAGGTTCCTCAAAGCCCTCTCCAACCATTATCATTAAAAAATGTCTTCCTAACATCCAACCTAAATCTACCTTCTTTCAGTTTAAATTGTTGCCCCTTGTACTGTCAAGTACAGGTCCTGGTAAATGTTTTCTCTGCCTTTCCTATAAGCCCCCTTAAATGCTGAAAGTCTCCCCAGAGCCTTCACTGCTCCAGGAAGTTCTACATCTTCATTGGATTTATGCAGGAGACGTGCCAAGCTGTTCACAACAAAAGCAAAAGCAGAAAATGCAGGAATAGTAGATTTAGAAGGAGCTAGGAAGATACGCAAGGAATTTAGATGGCAACTGAGCATACTTGGTTTGTCTGAGGTAGAGTTAATTTTCTCCATAGTAGCTAGTACAGGGCTACAATTTGGATTTGGGCTGAAAAGTGTTGATAATACAGGGATGCTTTAGTCACTGCTGAGCAGTGCTTACATAGACAGCATCAAGGCCTTTTTTTGCCTCTCACACTGCCTGGCCAGCAAGTAGGCTAGGGGTGCACAAGACATTGGGAGGGGTCAGCTGCCCTGGCTACATCCCCAACTGACCAGTGATATTCCATATCACATGGCATCATGCTCAGCATATAAAGCTGGGGTAGGAAGAAGGAAAGGGGGAATGTTCAGTGACAGCATTTGTCTTCCCAAGTAACTGTTATGTGTGATGGAGTTAGCTGAACAGCTGCCTACTGATAGGACATAGTGAATTAACTCCTTGTTTTGCCTGACTTGCACACACAGCTTTTGTTTTCCCTATTAAGTTGTCTTTACCTCAACCTACAAGTTTTCTCACTTCTACCCTTCTCTCCCCCATCCTACTTGAGGAAAGTGAGCAAGCAGCTGTGTGGAATTTAGTTGCTGGGTGGGGTTAAACCTCAACAGCGAGCAAGGATTTTTTCAGCCACGGTGAACTTAAATACCTACCTTTCCCCAAAAATCTTCCAATGGATCTAGACCAGGGTAAAAATCTGCACCATAAGCATTTATTATTTTTGAAAGCTACTTTTACTCAATACTGCCAAACTCTAGCATTCTGCAGATGCCAACTGAACAGGCGCAACTGCCTCATAAAGGAAACCGTTTCCTAAAAGAAAACACAAAAATTGCCCTTTTGGGGATTACTGCAAAGGGAGCATTAATTACATCCAAATGTATATTTCTTAACACAACCTATGTTTACACCTTAAATAGAAAACACATTTTATGTGTTTTCAAAAAAAGAAAACACATAGTTTGGTTGTTTGTTTTCCAAAAGCAGCATGGCTGCTTTTCTTTTTTTACATTCAGTTCAGACAGAATAATCAAGTTTGTACATTTAAAAAAAAAAATTAAAACAAACCCAAACCAATAAAAGACCAGTAGTCCTCCCTAAATCATCAGCAACAGTTTCATTTTCCTATTATAAAAAGCAAATATCTTTGGAAAATACAATCCTAAATTGGTAAATTTAATAATAGGGAAATTAAACTAATAAAATTATTACAGTCTTGCTTTACAATCTTAATGTTATGAACACTTAATATTTAAAAGCAGACTAGGAAGGAAATAAATGAATGTATCAAATTAATATACTGAAACACACTATGGCTTTCAGCACAAAATACTCACTGGTGTGTCAAGATCTTCCAGGAAATTATTTATTCAAGATGATGGTACTGCAGGTTTTGCTGTTTCATTTTAAAACTTCTGTAAGACTTTGAAGAACATGGTCAAATGGAAAAAAAATCCACACAAACCTGTCATATCAGAACTTTTTAAAAAATACTTGTCCGATCAAAAACCAGAGAGAAGTGGTCACTTTTATTTAGTCATCCACAGCAAAAACATTCACTCAGATACGTCACCCAACATACACAGAGTATATATTTCTATATAAAAACAAGTGTAAGAGTTTTCCCAATTACAAATTTTATTTATGTTCTTGGCACATCAATTTATGATCTTGGCCTCTCCTTCTTGCCCTTGTATAAGGCCAACAGAGAAACATTGGCTACTTTGACAACCTTGAAGCGAACTCCAGGAATGTCACCAACAGCATGACCCTTCCGACCAAAACCAGCAACCAGAACTTCATCATTTTCCTAGAACGAAAGACAGTGCAAATATAGAGCTATAAACATTAAACCTGTACATACTTCTATATTAGTTTACATTAAATTTGAGCCACATCACAGACTTTCTAAGGAAAGGGTAGAAAGACAGTAAATACTGAAGTCTACTGATAGATACACATGAATTACATATTATCCCCTTCAGCATTTTGGGGAAGGGAAACCTAAGCTGTGGTGTCATTTAGCTTGCAGAAGTACTGCTGAGGACCAGCTTACCTTAGCAAGTGAAAAGTACAAAATCACCTCTGGCATTTGTCATCTGCTCCGGCAGATACAGCATTAAGATATACACAGTTCGGAATGCCACAAACCCTTGTCTAGCAATCACCTAATTCTGTCACTCATGCGTGTCTTTACTTTCATACACAGCTTTCTATAGGTTGTTTCTTGAAAATGATCATGGAATCATTAAGGTTGGAAACTTACCTCAATGAAATTCAGGCAACCATCGTTGGGAACAAAAGCTGTTATTTTTTTGCCATTCTTGATCAGCTGGACTCTTACACATTTCCTGATGGCAGAGTTAGGCTGCTTAGCTTCTACTCCACTAAAACAGAAGTGCATGGAAAAATATTAGCAAAAATCTGTTTGATAAATGAGCAGATATCCATTACAATATCATGAATCACTGTGTTATTTTGTACTAATCGTAATTTGCATGTGTATTTCAAAAGCAAAAACTATTAGTGATCTACTTATAGCTATGCAACATTCAAAGACTTAATTAGTTTCTAAACAGAGTAAAAATCAAAAGTAAGTCTTCTAGAGACAAATGCTAACTCAGTAATTAAAAAATTGGAAAATACATACCTTGGAGTCCTGAGAGCATCCTAAAAAAACTTGTAAGTTACTAACAAAAATCTAGAACACAAGTAGATGGAATCTTTTATACTTGTTGACTGCATCAAACAAAGCACACACGTTGAAATCCACCCCACCCCTCAAATTAAGCTTAAACGGGAAGTAAAATTCTTCTAAATGTTATAGACACCTTCAAAATCAAAACTTGAGTATATGAGAACAAATACCTTTCGGCACTGTCACCTAAAACCCCCAACTGTTTTCAATCACACAGAAGCTACAAAATAATAAAAAATACTTCAAAAACTCTAACATATTTAGAAAAAAAACCCCAAACAACCCAAATTTCGAGTTGTTTCTTCTTTAAAGTTACATCTGGGATCTTTTAAAGGCCCCCAATTACTCAGAGTTTTCCTGGTGACTCCAAGAGCTACAACCCAGAATACCCTACGCTACACTGCGTATTAGGTGGCTGAGAGTCAGACACAAACACATGACTTAGCTCACTGCTGAGAGCATGCTCTCGCATACCTCTAACCCGGCACAAGCACAAGCTGTCCTCACGCCACGGAAAACTACCCCCAGCGCCCGCGAAGCTGTAAAGGCACATTCTGGGGAGTTTTACCCACACTTTTTCCAGAACAATTCCCTTGGCGTGAGAAGCGCCGCCGAAGGGGTTGGCCTTCAGCGCAGTGCCCAAGTGGGCCTTCTTATACTGCTTGTCGTGCCACTTCTGATCGCGACGGTGGCTGCGGAGTTTCCGAGCGGTGCGGAGCCCACGGCACTTGCCTAGAAAACACCGACAGAGAGAGACAGAGGTCACCAAACAGCTCCTACCGTCACCTCTCACTCTCTCACGTACATTCGCCTTCTCTCACGGCTACAACACTCACCCATCGTGCCCCTACGCCTGCCACGCCTAAAAAAGAGAAGCCCAGGCGTGCGTCGCGCCGCGCCGGTTAGCTGCGGCTGCAAGGACCCACGTTGGAGTGACCATACCGCGCCTGACTGAAAACTCACTTCCGGGAACAGCACCAGTCACCACCGCTCACGTGAGGCTCCCCCTAGGAAGGGGCTGTGACGGGCCCGCCCAGGGGGCGTCCCCGTGCAGCTGCAGAATCAAATCACCCCACAACCCTGCACACTGAAGCGAGAAGAGGGGATGGTTAGCTTTGTTGTTACTTCTCGTTTTATCTGCGTATCCCACTGTTCTTGCCTGGGTACACAGCCTGTGCTGTTGTGTAACGATAGCCATTACTCGGGAGCATGGGGGCCATTGTTCTTCAACGATGTGAGGTGAGCGCCCACAGCAGCAGAGAATTTCTTTCCCTCTTGCAGTTTAAAAGTAGGTGATGCCATCTTGATACTAGTAGTGTCTTGTCTTCTTTTCTTTCTTTAGTCTAGTTTCTGTGGGAATTACAGACCTCGTTAGGGAGGGAAGCTGGTGAAAACATTGAATGTCATCTTCCTTACTGAGGTGAGAGCACAGAATCAAGTACTCAAACTTCTCTGTAGAAGTAGTGCAAGAATTAAACTTCTCTTTCCTACCTCTTGTCAAATACATCTGAAGTCCTCATCATTGTCCCCCACATTAGGGAACTAAATCCTGACTTTATGAAACTCATTTGTTCTTTCATGAAACTGGTAACGTGGCGGGGGTGAAGCGTTTGTTTTAGTGTAAAAGCCTCCTGCTTGTTAGCATTAGCCCAGGAATTAGGAAGCTGGGTTTAGTTTTCCTGCTTAACATGGATTTCTCCTTTATCTAGTGGCACAGGATACAAAAACTGTAACTTGTAAAGGAACCAAAAGTCTATATTACCATAACCAAATGCTACTCGTGCTCCCCTTGTATTTTCTCTAGCATGATGGATGCTTGCAATATTTTGCATAGTTAAGAGAAATGGAGAACGAGTTCCACACACTATCAGTCTAGCAATTGGAACAGTTTTAGGCATGAAAGTTGTAAAAATGAAGGGGGTTTGACCCGATTAACCTGAGGAAAGAGGTGCATGTATAATACTGTTCATTGGTTTGGAAGGCATGGTGACATCACTCTCATTTTTACTGGAATAGCCTCAATTGGAGCTTGAAAAGTCCCTTATTTTTGTCATCTTAGAGCTCATTAAATTAAGTGTAATGGTTTTGATTTTTAGACCCTCCTTGGTAATCAGGTTGTAACTGAGGAAGAACTCATCCTCCCAGTATTCCATGCGATTTTCTACGTAAACCAGGGTATAAATAAAAAGGAGGAGACGCCTTCTGTCTCTCTCTTCCCTTTCCTGTGGACCCTGGAGCAGGCTCGCTGCTATCAGCTCTGCTCGTGTGGAGGAGTGAGGCCCAGTGAGGCCTTGTGGACCTTGAGAATAGGAGAATGCCGGCAGTCGCTTAGTGCAGTCTCTATCTAAAGGAGAGTAGTAAGATTTTCTCTCGTTAGCTTTTATTGCTTACTCCTGGGTTTCTATTGTGTATATCTGTTTTGGATTTTTATTCTCTCCCTTTTCTCTTGTGGGCAGGGGGAGGTGTTCAGGATCCCTTCTCCTGGGTACATAGTATTCTAATTGCATATAAGTGTGAATACATGTGCATATAATCGTACAGCTTTGGTCTGCTCATTTCAGCATTTCAGTTCTTTTCCCTTCTCCCTTTCCCTTGGGTTCATACAGGGGGTGGGAGGAGAAGGAAAGGGGCTGCAGACTGTGAGGTTTGGGGGAGGGTCGCACCCAAACCATTACATTAAGTATGCAGGAAAACCACTAAGTTAGAATAATACAATTATAGAATTGTTTGGGTTGGAAGGGACCTTTAAAGGTCATCTAGTCCACCCACCCTTTCCCCCCCTGCCCTGTAGTGAGCAGGGACATCTACATGGCACAGTAGTTCATGAGGAAGGGCACGCAGGGAGAGCTCCATAAGCTGCTTGTAGGTCTACAGCCCAGGGAAGTGCTCTAGGTCTCTGCCAAAATGGTGGACACTCACCTCAGAGCTAAAACTAGAGTTCCTAAAGAGAAAGCCCCTGAGATGTCTAACATATCCACCCAGATGGAACTGGTACTTAAGGGAGGAGACTTCCGTACAGGCGCTAGGTTGAAGTGAGCGCCCAGACTTTTCTCCTGGTGAAAAGGTAAATACCTGCAAAAGATGTGCACAGGTTGATGATCTGTTGTGTCAGGTGGCCAGACTGCAGAAAACTGTTAAAAGGCTGCTCAGTATTAGAGGAGCTGAGATAGAGATAGATGGATGGTTTCAGAACCATGTTCCTGTAGCGGACACCACTGAGGATGAGGCACATTGGACTCTGGTGACCCATAAAAGCAGGACTCCACAGCCTCCACCATCACAACCAAAACCAGATACGAAGCTTTAACAGTTATAGACACCCACCAGCAAGGTCCGCAAGAGGAAACTGTACCAGCAGCACACAGCGGATACCGAAAAGAAACGTTGAGTGCTGTAGCAAGTGACTCTGCTAAAGGGCACTGAGGCACCCATCTGTTGACCTGATGGGGACTCAAGAGAGGTGTGCTGCCTTGTGGGAGCTAACATCAGAGATGTTGCCAAGAGGGTGCCACAACTTGTCAAGAGCGCAGACTACTATCCACTGTAACTCTTTCATGTGGGCATGAATGACACCGCAAGCCAGAACCTGGGCAGAACCAAGGAAGACTATAAAGCCCTGGAGGGTTACAAGTGAAAAATATCGGTGCCTAAATGATCTTTCCCTCCATTTTACCAGTTGGAGGGAAGGGGGCAGCCAAAAATAGAACTATAATGCATATCAACTCCTGGCTATGTGGCTGGTGCCGTCATGAGGGGTTTGATACCTATAACCCATTAAGGAGGAATGGAATCCACATGTCTAGAAGAGGCAGGAGAATCTTTGGCAGCAGTTATATGTAACGGAGTATTTATTTGTATATATAAAACATTAATTATGATATAGAAAAAACAAACAAGGATCTGGTGAGATGACTTTGGCTGACTATCAGGTGCTCACCAAGCCACTCTATTGCTTCCCTCCTCAGTGGGACAGGGACAAGGATGGGAGGAGGGGAGTAAGACTAAAATCTCTTGGGTTGAGATAAAGGCAATTTAATACAGAAAAGCAAAGGTCATGCACAGAAGCAAAGAAAAACAACAAAAAAGATTTATTCTCTGCTTCCCGGCAGCAGGTGATGTCCAGCTACTTCCTGGGAAGTAGAGCCTCAATACACATAGTGGTTGCTTTGGAAGACAAATGTAACAACGAATGCCCCCTCCCCTTTCTCTTAGCTTTTATTGCTGAGCACAATATCATATGGCATGGAATATCCCTTTGGTCACTTTGGGTCAGCTGTCCTAGGTATGTCCCCTTCCAACCTCTCTTGCCCACCCCCAGCCTATTTGGCTTTGGGAGTGGGATGTTGGAGAGACAGCCTCCATGCTCAGCAGTAGACAACACATTGGTGTGTTATCAACACTTCTAGCTACAAATACAAAGCACAGCAGTATGAGGGCTGCTATGGGGAAAGTTAACTCCATCTCAACCAGACCCAATATAAAATATTTATTAAATTAAAATGTTTATTAGTAATCTAGCTGGCACAAAAGGAATTTTATATACTTTGACAACCTTGAAGTAAACTCCAGGAATGTCACCAACAGCATGACCCTTCCGACCAAAACCAGCAACCAGAACTTCATCATTTTTCTAGAATGAGGCAGTTATCGGGTTCTTAAAACAAATGTCAGATTTCGTTCAAATACCACCTCAGATAAGTAGTTTAAGGCTAAAGACAAAGACTTGCTTTGTTAAATTTATATGCATCCATGCTGTGTAGTGTAACTACACTTTGAGTTTTCTGAAGTAGCCTCAAGTCTGAAAATTCAAACTCAACTCTTTCATAGTCCACGTTACGAAGCAGAAAAGCATAGTAGTTTTCCTATTGTTATAAATGACTACACTGCCAGGCCAATTCAGCAGCGAAGTATTTTATTATCCGGGGATGGGGAGCTGGGTAATACAGCACTGGGTGCGTGGTGACGTGCGGGCATAAACGTTAGTTAGAAAAACTGCAGAAATGTTAAGTAAACTCAGACAGCTTAGCTTACTGAAATACGCACTGTCTGCTAGCAAAGGCCTTGAAGACCTTGGATGTTGATAAGACTGAAGCTGGAATGCAGAAAACAACTGCAGCTCAACCAGGATGAGACCGCCTGCGCACAGTTTGAATTCAGGGACNACTAAACCACGCTTGCCACACCTTTTTATACATTTGTTCTCATGCATATTCATTTAGTTTCATGAATACTACAATCATCTTGGAGAATGTTCCTTCCCCTTAGTGCACCTGGCCCCTCCCAGACTGCCCAGGGACTCTCAAGAGCTCCTCCCCGATGCTCCATGAATGCAGACCCGCCCCACCGATCCCCACACAACAGTCTGCACAATCCAATACAGTTAAACTCTGCATAAATGTTAAACTGCAAATTTCATCAAATGCTTAAACTTGAAGATAAAAATTCTCAACTTCACAATTGACACCACTTTCTGTCATGCTGACACGAATCTCCTTAATATCCATTCTCACACTATGATTAAGATCGCTCAAAGCATAGTGCCAATGAGGTAGCTACTTCTGAGCACAGTTGCACTGGGATTATGAATATAATAGTAATACTTTTAGACATAAGTTATTTACCTCAATGAAGTTCAACCAACCATTTCTGGGAACAAAGTCTTCTAATTTTTTTTGCTATTCTTGATGAGTTGGACTCTTGACACATGTTTTTTTTGATGGCAGAATTGCACTGCTTAGCTTCCACACAACTACAGGAGGGAAGTGAGATCATGCAGGGAAAAAATCAGGAGGGCTAAGGCCCAGCTAGAAATCAGATTGGCTAAGTCTGTGAAAGATAATAAAAAAATCTTTCTATACCTATATTAACAATAACAGGAGGACTAGGGA
>WAAB01011917.1:0-48383 GCA_013389865.1 Piaya cayana | reverse complement strand
TGATTCTGTGATTCTGTCATTAAAGCCTTATTTCCTCCAATTATAAATTATGTAAGTTCCAACGACATTATAACTATATGGTAGTTTTGAAGAAAAAATAGACATGCCATTTATTTAACTAGATGATCTTAAACAAATATGAGAAAAAAATTATCCTTTGTGTCATAAAGACTATATGATTTCCCATGCAGCTTCCAAGAGAAGTTATCCATTGCTAAAATGAGGCCTAATTTAGTTAACTTGCTTAAAAGTAATTGTGACCTCCTGTCTTCTTTGGTTTTTATTTGGAATGGTGCTGACTATAGTGTTTTTATATATATTACCTTTGAGCTGTTTAAAAAAAAATGTAGTTCTGTAACTCAGCATCAGTCACAAGTATTTGCAAGTTACAGAAGGGTTTGTCCCCAGGCCCACTCTCTCCAGTAGACTGGAATCATTGTGTTCTCAACCACAGCGTGAAATCTATGCAAGGTTATTTTCTGAGCTCCATGTCATAAGCAGTGAATATGCCAGATCATTAAAAGTACTTAGGTGAGTTCTTTTTTTTTTTGCCTTTCAGATGAAGTTCATGCAGAACAGCCTCAATATTGGGGATGAGGGGGGAGGTGTGAGTAAATACCATATAGCATGTTTGCTTGTTTATGTGCACACTGAGAGCAAACTGAACAGAAATATGTTTTGTATTCTAACAGTGCCCTTCATTGAGACGCAAACTGTTGTGTGCAAAGCAAAAAGGTTTCATTATACCTTTATATCAATTATACCTTTATTCTCTTAATTCTAGAAACAAATACAGTTCTGTTTTTCCATATGTTATCATAAATGGAAATTAATATAGTTTATACTGAAATTTCCTTTGTTATGCTATTATGCCTGTGTTATATCTTGTAGGGGTTTATGAATCCATCTTTAATTTAAATAGTGAGATAGGGCAGTTTTAACAAAAGAAACAATCTGTATGCATTGAATGTGAGGAGTGTAATTAGCTAGAATGCTTCTCCTGTGATTTGAACATAAATTTTTAGAAGTCACCAGCCATATGACAACTTATTCCAGCCAGGAGTGTGAGGTTTTGAAACTTAGTCCACTCTCTCTTAAGCTGACAATGTAGGTTACAGATATGGGATAGGCAGATAATATAACCCTCTTTTGAAAATTAAAGTCATAGTTTGGTTAAAAGCTGTGTATTTATCAAGACAGGATACTTTCTTTGGTTTTACATCTGACTTAAAATACACAGATTCCTTTATAATGCAAATGTAATATTTCTTTTCATTAACACACTTATCTTCGGTGTTTTTGGAAAAGGAGAAAATCACAGTAATATAATAAATAAAAAGGGCAATCAGATCGATTCTGAAAATCTATGGGGGGGATTAGCTTTAACCCATTTAACTCTTTGTTTGTCCAGCCCATATTTAAAGCTTTCTAGTGCTGGACATTTCACAACCACGTATAACAAAAATTTCTTTCCAAGACACGCCTCTATGAAGTTTTTTCCTCTCCTCCTGCAGTACTAAGGGTACATTTTGCTATACATGTAAAACCTATTGTTTTCTGGGAGTTTTTTATATAGTTGAAGCCTGTTCTTATATATCTCCTTCACAGTCTTACCTTACGCTGGTTAAACCACCACAGGTTTTTCAAGTGTTTTTGTACTGTGAGGTATTTCCTGAGTGTTCTGGCAAGGTGCAGTACCCAAAACTAGCCACTGTGATCCAGCTGGGTTATCAATTTAAAGTATGCAGCTGAGTATGTTGTTCAACTTCCTTGCAACAGTGTGGTTTTGCTGACTCACATTCAGCATATGGTTATATAATGAAGTGACAAATGTGGAATACTACAGTAATTTCATTTGTTTAATACAAATACATTTTTTTCACAACAAGAAGCAGATATATTACTTTTGTTTCCCTTACCTTCTATCTTTCAGTACACATTCACCCACAAGAACATACAATTTTTCTTTTATCAAAGAGAGGGAGTTAAACAAGTAACACAAACTCATATTTCCAAATATTATACACAGTAAAATATTTTCATCATAGAGTAAGTTTCATTGCATTATCAGAAATTATAAATGGTTTGTTCTGCTGATAGGGAATTACTATGATTTTTTTTCTACATAACAAAAATAAACACTGCTTTTAGATACTGCAGTGTATGAATGGCACAATAGGACTAGTTGAGAATCTTTGTAATGCTAATAATAGTCAAAAGTGGTATGTTTATGCCAGTTTGAAATAAACTTTGTAATGCCTATAGCTTAAAACTGGAAAAGAAACATACATGTTCACAGGTTAAGACTATCTATTTAAGATTCCAGATCTGATCTGACACCACACAACTTCTACCTACCTTCATTAAAACCTTGCTTAAGCAAGAATGCAGATGAAGCTCTTCTCTGTAACAGCAGCTCAGAGGAAGATTCTGCCCTTGTGGGTTTAGCCAGGCTTAATTTTGCTGTATCCGTTTTTGCCTGAGATGCTCTGTTGGCTACACAGGTAGTTTGATGTGGATCTTCATATGATATATCATTTTCATTAAAAGTCTTAGAATGCATCTTAAAATTTGCAGTATGCTGGTTTTGCAGGATAGAATCTTGTGGTCATCAAATTAATACGGAAAATTGTGCTTTGCGTGGGAATAAAAAAACCAAGGTTGATAAGCAGCTGTCTAGTGTCTGTATTTGTGCACCTTCCTTATTCATGCAGACCTGCAGCAAAGGCGTGTTGGTGTGACTAGTTTCTTGTCCTCTTGAAGAGGAACTACCCTGCCTCAGAAACATATCCCAGATCTGCATGAAATCCCTGAAAGTGCTAGAATACCCAGTGCACCTAAGAAGAGAAAGTGATGCGTGGGCTAATACTGTAATGCTTTAAAAGGTAAAAGATTGCTTCAAGCCTGCTGTAATCTCACTTGCTACTGACTTGTCTCATTGTCTGCTTCAGCAGATACTGTCCCATTTTGCTCCCTTTCCTGTTGTCCAAATTAATACTTCAAAGGGAGAGGAGGAATTTCAACTGGAGTCTTTCTCTATTCTTGTATTTAACTAACTGTAATCTCAGTTGCATATGTAGTTTGAGATGTATGCCAAAATAGTGTTTAAAAGTTGAAGTCATCATTATAAAATGTCTTTGGATGTTACAGATCTGCTTTCAGAAGTGTCAGGGGTTTTTTTCATTCATTTGAATTTTATACTTGTGCAAGAATAATCAGTGTGAATTAGTCTCCAACAAACTGTCAAAGTAGGGGATAAAGTACTTCCAGTGGGTCATGATGCTACAGTAGGTCAAGGAAAAAGCTTGCTTGCTCTTTGTAGTGGGGTTACTGTCACTTGGTAAGAAACTTTCTGATTATTTCAAGGAGATCTTAATTATCTTCCATAACTATGTTCCTTGTCTGCCCATTTTGCTGTGATTCATCAGGTTTTATTGTAAACATCATTCCAAACATTTAAGTACAGCTAATCATTTAAAATGTTTAACTTCAGATATCATGAAATTAACTACTTATCAAGTAGTAGTAGATTCACACTTCTAGAAAACCATGCCTTAAAAAGGTGCCGTTATGAGGCATTCCTTAGTACTATCATGGGTTGCTGAAGACTTTCAGAAGTCTCCTCTACAATTATAAAGACATAAATGATTTGGTTACTCTTGTACGTGATTTCAAATGAGAAACTGCTCCAATTCCAATTTATAATTGTTTAATTGGATAGTTATTTTATGTGAAAAGTGCATGTGATTTTGTGGAAAGAAACATTAATCAAATTCACCTGGAGTAACTTAGATCAAATATTAACATGGGCCTACTGAAGCACCAGTATTTTGTGTCCTGCCTATCTAGATGCAAATCACTTAATCACAGACAAATTACATGAGTAGTAAAATGGTCTGGTCAGATAAAATACATATTTCTTGCCAATACAGCTACTTCCAGCATTTTTTGAGCCATAAGCCAGTTAACACATTCAGAAAGGAATGCCTGATGTATAAACTTAGGCACAGCACCCTGTTTATTTGCAAGAACGGTATGATTCTGTTATTTAATTGTAGATGTTTGAAATTTACCATTAAAGATTGCAAGGCTGCTGTAGAAGACTAGTTCACTGGTAATTATGGCAGATTTCCCCCTTCGAATGAAGCTGTGCTCTTCTGTCCTCTTTACTCTCCTTCTTTATTTGCTTTTTTTTGCTTTTCCTCCTGTACCTAAATAAAAGATCTAAAAAGAGCTTTTAACTTCTTTTTTTTAAAACATAGAGTATGTTCAGGCCCCAGAACTTGTCCACACGATACATAACTACTCCAAGTCAATACTTGCTGTTGTGTCCTGACGGTATCACAAGCATGAGAAGTGAATCACAAAACTGGTTCTTTATATATATCTACATTCATTTATCTATCGCACCCTTTAATGCTATTACACCTTGTTTTTATATGAGAATGCTCAGAACAAAATTAACAACTGAACTGTTGAATCTCTTAACACCTCAAGTACAGTTGTACAGAGGGAAATCCTCCATAGATTTTTTCACTTGGGAAGATAAAAACTAACTTTTCAGAACAAAGAAAGAAAAACTAATGTTCTCTTAGGATTCGTAGTTATATTCTTTTATGTCTAACCTTCAGTAAAGTGAATCTTAAAAATTAAAACCAAAAATGGCTTCAATCTTCCCTATGTGTCATCCTTTTTTAGACCTTTCATAAGATGTAATTTACTTTTGTGCGATTCTGCAGTAAACTTTTTTTTTGTAATTTACAGCTCTGCCTCAAAACTTTGTATATTCAATTAATGCCTAATTCATTATTGCAAAATAAGGTAAACAGCTGACCTGCTATTCTAAACCCATATCTACATTCTCTCCTTCCTATGCCTAATTTGCTGACAGCTACACTTAAAAAAAAATACTTATAGCTTATGAACACAAGTTGGAATTCCTTACTTTCCAAAAATTCAGGCATATTTAAAAATAATGCTACCCTTCAAGTGTTTCAAATATCCTTAGTTCACACAGCTGCCCAAACAGTCAGGCCCCACTGCAGTCACATGAATATGTGTTACTATATGAAATTTAGTGAATGCTGCGATAGAGCTAACAGCTTTATATGCTTCGTTTCAGTTACTGCATATAACTTGAATGGTACCCTTCTGAAGTGTAGGTTTAAGAAGATAAACAGCAAATACAACTTCTAGTAGTAAACAGAGGAAAGGTTTGGTTTTGCTTTCTGTAAACAAAATGATTATATCAGGTCTGTTTCTACTTTCTCAGCCATCCAATTAAAAGAAAAAAAGTTGTCTTGTCATGTTCGTTTGGCATTGTCTGTTAAACCTGTTCTCTACTGCACTTTCTACACTCCCACTTTCACTACATTTGCTGACTAGTTGAGAAACTACTTCACAAACAGTCACGTTCCAAACAGTAACAAGTTGCATTGCTGGATCCATTTTCCTTGTAGGGTCTTGGACGTTGTGGGGTTTTCTGGGTTTATTAACTGAAAAAAAGCAGTCATTTCCACTCTTTTTTAGCATTTGTAGTGCAGAAAACACTACGCCTTTTTCTGCAAGGAATAAACAATGCTGTCACTGTCAAACTGGCATGACCTCAGATGTCATTTCTTCAGCTGCTGGCTGAGAGTTTGTACCTGTCAGTGCTACTGGCACCACCACTGCATCCTTGACATCTGAAGTCTGAGTGCATGAATTCTTCTCCTCCAGTTTTTTGGCAGTGTCTGGGCAGTTCTGAACAAAGATCACTCTGTTGTAGGCTTTCAACCTGCGCCACAGCTGAACATAAACCTTACACTGCACGTACATGAAGACCAGGCCCCCTGTGAATCCAATGGCCACCACAACGAGTTTTGTCCAAAATGGCCATTCAAGGACACCTTTGAAATAAAAAAAAAGGTTTCATTTATTACCATTGTTATACATTAAATACCAAGTATTATGTTGCAATAAAATATTTTGAAAAGAAGTCACTTGCTAAGAAGTCCCAGGTATGTACACACTATTGCAGCAATTGTGACTCAATGAGAGAACAGCAGCAGTTTCCCATGGGCTACCCAAGAAACCACATCTGCCTCCCAATTTTAACTGATTTTACTACAATTTGGTCAAATAAGAAATGCAAGGCTACTCTCACAAAGGGAGAATGTATGCTTGATGTAGTCAAACCCAAAACATTTTACTGTTCTTCTATAATAACTACATTTTCAACAGCTTAAGCAAAAATAGAAGTACCAAAACTAAGGTAATTGTATACCTAGACATATTTTCTACATATTCAACAACAATTATTTTTTCTTAATTGTGCAAGAAGAATGACACTGTTTAGAGTACCTAGAACACCATTGCTTAATTATTACTTGGTACTAGCTTCATCCTGAAGCTAGTGGAAATGTCTCTCATCTCCCGCATCACCTGTCTTCATCAGCCTCTTTTTCCTGCTATCTGTGAAACACCCCTGAACACATCTCTCAGAAAGCAGAAGTTACTTGTATTGCTATGTACTGAAAAAGTATCTTCACGGGTTTTGGTGTATCAGTTCTTACATTTTTCACTGCATTTATCAACTGCATTGATATTTACAGAAAAAAATACATAGCTGCTAATACAAAAAGGTAAAAATGAGGGCATTTGAACTTGTTTATGATATGAATAATGTTAAAATTATTTGCTTTGGCCTAAATGTGGACTTCAGATCTTAACAGAACGTTGTATTAAGAACAGCCTTCTCATTAATTCATTCCACTGTATCTTTTTTCAGGCATTCATTAGCTTAACAGAGGAACAGCTACCAGCCTTCCTCTTACACATTGCCTCATCACATGTAAAGATTAAATACTAAACAAAAGAGTCAGTGTTTAAGTAGGTGTCAGTGCTTAAACTGCCAGTCTGCGTAATCTGAGCAGGTTTGTTGGTCCTGCGTGGAAGGCCTCTGAATAACATTCTGCTCATGGAATGTAGTATTTGAGGTTGCTTGCAAATGCTGCATTCAACCACTGGTCATCTACTGCAACTTGGTGATATTTGTGGGTTTTACATAGGAAAGAAATTTCTGCCACAGGCAGGAAAGCAATCTGCATTCCTCTGGGACTCAGCAGGAGAGCTTCAGTGAGGACCCAGTCTCGACTCCTATACTTGGTAACCTAGACTCCTCAAAAGCAAGTCTTTACTTTTAGGCAACGATGTAAGTCTCGTGAGTCTAGGAATTCCCTTTAGTGTTAATGCACAGGAACTGAGGAACTCAACTTTTAATTAAATTAACAAATAGAGTCCAAAAGAATATTAATTATTGCAAAGCACACAAAATGTTTGAAGTAGCTGTAGCTTTCCCTGTCATGGTAACTGTTTAGTAGTACTTAGAAGTGGTAACAATGCATTAAAGGGCTGCTGTTCACCAATTTTTTTTTTTTTAATTTGCGCCAAAATGAATGCATGCAAACACCATGTAAAACACTCTGTGACTCCCTAATCACTATTACTCTGGTTAGTTGAACTTTCCTGGGACAATTCTATACTTTTCATAAATTGTTTACTCTGCCTTTTTTCAATGCCCTATTCCTGTGACAAACAGAAGTAACAAAGAACAGTTTGTTAAGGTGTCATATTCAGTGACGTGGTTTTTTTCTCCACCCCCATCCACCCCTTCCTGGCCTTTAATAAGAGTTTTTAAAAATCACTGTCTCTTTCTTGGTCAGAAGTATGAAAATAGTATGGTTTGCATCTCACTAAGCCCCACCAGAGGGTCATGACACTTAGAGCCAGCAGCCACAGCTGGAGCACTGTGCTCAGAAGAAAGAGGTTCAGCATTCCTTGAGAGCATCTTCCACCTCTTGGCAGATAAGATGTGCTGCAGCTGCTTCCATTGTAATACAAGAAATATCTTTTTTTTGTTTAACTAGTATGTGACCATGAATTTTGTACTTTTCAGTATAATCCAGGATGGCCATATTTTCACAGACTCAAGTTTTATTAGGAGAGACAAAGAATAGACCCATTTCTTACACAAAATTAATAAACAGCTGAATAGAGTTAGATTTAAAATGGAATAATTTCCACATACTCTACATGTAGTGCCAAAAGAAACCTCCTAATATCAATCGTGCATTTTGTTACAAACTTTCAGTTGGGTTTTCAGTATCTCCACAGATGGAGATTCCACATCTTCTCTGTTCCAGTGTTTGATCACCTTCACCATAAACACAACTGGAACATGGACGCTGACAGTGAAATTCTATTCAAAAGGACACAGGAATGTTTTTCCATGCTACTTAAGTTCCACATGAAGGACTAACACAAGTGGATTATGATCTCTTGGGAGTTCATATTAGGAAGCTTGTTGATATCCTTGTTCTACAGGATATCAAGGTTCAAGTGAGTAATACAAAGTAATTGCTATTTTATGACCTATACTTGCACTGAGCTGTTTGAATTTGACTCATCTTTTTGTCTGAGCTTTATAAATACCTGGATAATGGGAGATTAACCTAGGAAGAACCAGCAGGCTAGTTAAGCTGTTGCACTGATTACAGTACGTAGAGGTCTCTCTGCAGGGGCATAACATAAGCCTTTAACACTGATGTATTCATTACTTCTGCATTAAAATATTTTACATAGTCATGTATCAGTGAACTGTTATTTAACAACAGAATGTGACTGGTTACTGCCCTTTCAAAGCCATCCATTTCATTATAAACAAGACTGAAGAAGGTAAAAGATACTTACCGTTATCATTGCCTTGCTTAATTTCCTCAGCAGTTCTATCAATTAGAACATACAATGACCAAACAACACAGGTAATTGCAATAACGTGGAATGTGACTGAACAAACTATTTTCCTCCTCTCACTTGTTGTCATCTGTAGTTTCTCCCACTGTAATTTTTTTTTAAAACAGTAATAAAAAGAAAATCAGACTTGTAAAATTTTACAGTAAACCAAGCAGGCCATTCTGGCCCTATCTACCAAAACCCCAAGAAGTAATAAAATTAACAAACCCTTTTATTTTGATAAAACACATTACAGAAGTATGTGCACTGTCACTGTAAAATTCCTTATGATCTCATTTCAACAGATTCAGAGAAATAAAGAGTTGTGTTCTGTTTCTGTCCACTTGTGAATGAAAACAAGTAATTTCATTGCAGTACATGTTAACAGACAGGTAAATAGCTGACTATTTATTTTACCTTTGCCTGTTGCACGCTTCTGGTGATGAGAGAAGAAAAAGCCCAAACATTAGCTTGCAACAAAGTATTCTCAATTGCTTAAAATTAGAGAGACACAGTTGTGGAACAATAATCGCATAAAATAAAAGCATAAGAAAGGCAACTTCTTTGAGGATTAAATTCAATAAACTTGAAAGCATGATTATGTGGAAATGATCGTACATGACAGCAGTTCAAACAGCCACAGTAACACAAGAAGGATCTTCCAGGCACATGTTTGTGAATTATAACACTAAATCCATTATATGTTTGTGAATTATGGCACTAAATCATAGCTTAGACTATTTTAAGATGAAATAGGCTGTTCTCTGCATTGGAACAACGCACCTCAAGGCATTTTTTTAATCTTACTTCTGAAGACAACATTTCTTTCAGTATTTCTTTCAAATAAAACCTTTCTCTAGTAAAATGCTTGCCTTCAAAACCAGATGAAAGAATATGGCATTTAAAAGCAAAATGCCTTAATTCTGATGAATAATCTTCAAGTTGGTCGCTACCATCAGATAAATAAAACAAGTACAAACTTCAACTCAACACTGCCACCTCACTGCAGCTGTGCTGTTGGAAGACGGAACTATGCTTCAGCATTCAAGCCACAGCACTGATCACCAGCACAGCATAGCTGCTCCTCCACTTACATGTATCTTTAGTACACAAGGGCTACAGCCCTCACAGTTGCCTGATGCTAAAGCTGGATCAATAACCCTGCTCACTTCAGAGCACTGAGGTGATACAAATTTACTTTGAAGCTATGAATTTGGCTTTTTTTACCTTGTTTGGATTTTTTTCTTTTGTCAGCTGGGTTTTTTGGGTTTCATCTGGTGTTATGTTTGTTGTTTTGGTTGGGGTTTTTTTTTGGTTTTTTTTTTTTTAAATTTTGTTTTGGTTCTAGGAAATAAAAAATTTCCCTAAATTGCATATGGCTAATATTGGAGATGGTGTCTAAGCTAGATGCTTATACTTTAACCTGAACCAATACAGTTGTTCTTTTAGTCTGAGCACTATTTGCTGTCTAGTCACATTTTGAAAGAACACAACTGCAGTAAAAGCTGAGGAATGTCAATGCAATGTCACCAAGAGGACTAATGCTCAGAAATGCTGCTTCCCAACATTAGCTTTGGAGCAGGCTACATTGAGCCAAACAAATTTCTTTCTCTAAGGGCAGTTAAAGTTTTCATGTTTCAGAGTTGCCCCCCAAAAACACCAATCTCTGGAGCGTTTCCTAGCCCCTGCCAGAATTTTATGTACATAAGGTTTAAGTAACTGTTTAGAAGAACTGAAATATCTCCTGAATAATACAGAAAGAGATACAACTAGCAGTTTTCTTTACCAGCTGATTTCAGTTTCCGATACATCTACTTAAGAGTGAAAACTAAACTTATTGGGTTTTGTATGGCAATCTGAAAAAATGGGCGGCATTAAGAAGAAGAAATAAACCAAAAAAACCCCCAGAATGTTATATTCATTGTGGTTCATGTTGGTAGTACTGAGTGATAGACCAGACAGACTGTAGCATTATCATCACCATCTTATCATATGAGTACAGTCACCAGGTTACACCAGGTTACACAGCACTTGATCTGCATTCATTTTGCAGTGAAAATTCAATTCAGGTTTGCAATAGCTTTTCTTTCCAAACAAAAAACTTGTCTTTGTCCAGATGAAAGGAAGGATTTTACCTTAACCTTTCACTTACTTGTGAATGCTTTGTGAGACATAAATGCTGAATATAAAGAAGGAGCTGTGCTCTTCAACAGAAATTCTCTGTCATCTCAACTCTGATGCTAGACTTTTTAGTCTCCTGGAGCAAATATTCTGTGATAAATTTTCATCATCATGCATACCTCCAGTCTTGTAGTCATTTTACTCTCTGTAATGTACACAAAAGCCTTAGAGTGTTGATCTGAATGCCCAAAGTTTTTTCATATAGAATTTTAAAGTCAAAGATGGTCCCACTACTGTAAATTTAAACATTTTAAGGTGGAAAAACAAGACAAAAAAATTACCGAAAGGCAAGATAGAAAAATAAAGGAACAAGCTCACAAACTTCTGAGATTTACAAGAAAGGTGTATCAGGAGAGCGGGCTAGCAGAAATGGGCTAAGGTAGGCCCTTTTTTGTAACATCCCATGACCAAATCCTGCCAGAAAGCAAGTCAAGGCTTACCAGACTCTGTTTCCTCTCTCTGGCCCCTTATCTTCTTCCACAAGAGAGCATGCCTGTGTGTCTATTCTATGCACATTACCACACCAGAAACAAGATGGCTAGCACAAGACCAGGGGAGGCCACCAGGGCTTGGGTAGAAGACCGTGCAGAGCACCTTGTACTCCCAGCTAGGATACAAAAAAGGAACAAGGACCAAGGAGAGACTCCTGCTCACATGGACAGGTGTAGGGGGATCAGAGTATTCAGGCACATTTTACAGCTCTTAGTGTCTCTCAAAGCTACACTTCTAGTTTGCTCTGTCCTAGGTGTAGTCCTAGTGCTCCACTCAACTACAGCTATGATGGGCTGAGCTCAGAAGGGAAAATTCAAGTTATCTGCCACAGCGCATTGGCCATAAATAGTTGTCTCTTTCCATTATGTGATTACTGTAATTCTGTACTGATGAGCCATTTTAGTAAGTAAGACAGCAATTTAAGTTGCCCTGAAGCAAAAAAAAGTGCAATTCAGTATTTTAGGCTTTTTATCAATAGGCTTAAATAGAAAATTTAACTGTTAATGTTAGCACAGACTTGCTTGGAATAAAGCACAATTATGTGAAACAAAAATTGCTTGAAAATCCATAGCAAAGGCTATAAGACAACAATATATTGGACATCCCCTTTTATGAGTGCTTTATAGTCCAGGACTTAATATAGCTTGAAGTTGGGTGGGTAAGTTTGGCAGGTGCTACCACGTCATGCAGTGCATTTATGCCTCCTTAATCACTGATAAATTCACCTCTGCTGAATTTTGAAGCTTCTGCAGTTCTCATGGTCCTCTACATCCATGATGGCAAGACAAAACTAATTTGCATCATGTTTTATGATCTTCTTTAGTGATATAGAAAAATGTACAACCACTCATTAAGGACACTGTAACGTGCTATGGATAGAATATCAGATGCCACCAAGAACAGAAATACGGCATAAAACTAAGTGTCTGGATGAATTTTTCCTTGGAAACTTATATGTTAATACCCAAGACAGGAAGGAGAGAAAGAAATGGAAGAGTAGCAGCCAGAGGAAACATTTATAATGACTTGCAAATTATTGAGTCGCTAATTTGATAGACAAACACCGGAGGTTTTGTCCAGCTTCCTCTGAAGCACCCCTTCACTGTCATACATCTGATTGTCACCACCCACAGATTGCTTAATCCTGGCAGCAATACAAACACAGACTGAAAATGATCACAGACACAGACAGTTAAATGTCCTGCAAATGCAAGCAATCACATGGATATTATTATGCTTCACAGATCATGTAAGCTAAAACACTTTGTAACATCTAACAGACACCTTTTGCATATCACCAAACAAATCCACAATGCACTGATATGAACTCTAAGAAAAAACCTTGAAATATCCCCAGTTTCCTTCTTATTTTCCAAATAAGTTTTGTGAATTTTACACTTGCACTGTGCTCTGCAAACCACTGGATGGTGGTAGACTACCTGCTTCAGACATTCCTACTAAGAAACCAAAATAAACTGTCAGAGGAAAGATGCTGGATTATAAATGTGATCAGAAACACCCCTCCCACCCCAGCTACTACCTACAGTTACTTCCAAAATATGACATGCACCTCAGTCTGAATTCCTATGCTTTAGTGTCAGAAGTCTGTAATAATCTTGAAAGAGGCAGCTGCAAGACAGTACACTGTTCTAGGCTTCTACCCCATGTTTTGCTTTTGTTTCTTAAAGGCTAACTTACTCTGAAACTTAAAGAGAATGATTCTGTGATTTCATAACCCACTCTTGCAATTACAAAATGTAGTCATGAGTCTTCTGGGGAAAGAAAAATAAATTAAAAAAGAAAACAAAATATAGCCTACTCACATGAAACATCTAAATCATATGTAGCCAACCACTTCCCTTTCCTGTAACACAGTCTGAGAAAATCCGTGATATTTATTTTAAAGGACCAAAATTTGCCTCCCTGTATGTCATTTCTAATAAAAGATAGGTTAATCAAATAGATCGTCTGTGGATGTGGGGATACTGCTTCATATCCTAACGATCTCTATACAGCCTCTCTTCTTACAGGCAGAAATAAATCTGCAATTTTAATTCCCTCCCATACATTAAGCTTCCTGCAAAGTGGTTTCAAAATGGCCCAATGCAGAACCAAAAGCTTCACGCTGCTCATGCAAAAGTTGTTACTACACCACAGAATTGAACTCTGCAATCTTTGCTGCTTGTGCTTTTCCTCACCTTCTGACTGTAGGTTTTACTGTCCGCCTGCCCCCATTCACCATTTTGTCTTTGCATTTTGTCTCTTGTTAGTGGTAATCTTCTGTCATGCAGTCCACAAAACTCTGCCTACAAATACTTTCTAAAGCAACTCTACAGCTACTGCAGGTTTGCAGATTCAGACCTTTCTCTTCTGGGGGCTCATCACTGAAGATGCCAAACTGAAGGTGAAACTAATGGGCTGCTTTGCAACCAACATGCTATGAATGCTTGGACTTCTAACTTCTGGGTATTTTCAGGAATCCTATTTTAAAAAAATGCACATAAGTATGCCTGACAGGGGAATCTGGTATGGGCATAACACTACAAATCTTAAATATTTTTCCTGTTCTGACAGTTTTCTCTGTATCCATCAGTTACAACAAAAGTAATGTAAACAGCACCCACAGCTGGAAAGACTTCTGCACTCCCCAAGAGCTGTATGCAATGTTTTCTGAATTCTTTCTACAACCTAAAGAAAGACCTTGACCAAAACTCTACCTTGAAATAATCATGCCTGCAAAACGAAGGCTAAAATTATTTTCTAGGGGTTGTTGTAAAAACAGCACTTTGCACACTGACTAGGAAAACTGCTGAAAAACATCTTTCTTATCTCAAACGAGGCCTGAAGGATCTCGCCAGCACTTCTGAAAAAAGCTTTTAAGAACTGGAGCAGTGCATGAAGGAAGTGAGCTGAGCAGTGAAAATATGTCAGTAGTCTGAACATGTAGCTCAGAGTTATTTATTTTCGGTGGTTTATGAAGGGTTTTCTGGTCACTCATTGCAGTAATAATTGGCTCAGGTCCCACAGCAAAACTGTTCACTACTATAAACCTACCAGGTGGAGGAAAGCAATTGCAATTGTAGTTTGCAGGAATGGAATTTGTGCAGTGGGTGGAGGAGGAAAAAATAATAGTAATAAAGGACAACAGGGCTCCAGACATGTCAGGAGAACAAAACAGCCTCGTGAAGATTTGAAATATCAATGTGAGATGAGACTTCAAACCTTGTAATATGAATAAATGCATTCTGGAGCACTCTGTGCCATCTAAACAACATGTGGTTACAGCGTGTGCCTGAGCAGCTGCATTTTAAATAAAGAGAAGGCATGCCTCACTGCAACCTGCCTCAAGACAAGAAGCCCCCCTTACACAGTCCAACAGAATGTGGCAGGTCTGATACCACAGGTTTGGGGGCATGGAACATCTCCTCCATGTTCTTTTCTCCAAACATACTCAGAGCACATTCAAAGATGAAGAACCAAGGAGGTTCACAGAAAACACAGAAAACACAGAAAACATATTTGGCATTGCCCTTTCTCAAAAGGTACAACCCAGAGAATCATAGAATCATAAAATCACCAGGTTGGAAGAGACCCACCAGATCATCCAGTCCAACCATTCCTATCAAACACTAAACCACGCCCCTTAGCATCTCATCCACCTGTGCCTTAAACACTGCCAGGTGTCTACCATCTCCCTGGGCAGAAGAAACCACTGTAAGGCGCAAGAATAGAAGACCAGAATTTGATCCCTGCTATGTGAGGCACTGAACACAAAAAATAAAATTAATTTTAAAAAATCCATGTTGTATGGTGCATCATACAGCCATATCTGTGCACAACCTTACCTTGATCCAGTTAGCTCATTCGATGAAGGTACAAACTGTTCTCTGGTAAACCTGTCTGAAGTTTACCTAAAATCTGTTTCTGTCCCCAAGTGACACTAAACAAACCTGTCTGGAATTCAAATGAATATCTGTGTTGTATTTAAAATACCTATTAAAAGTTTAAAACTGAATCAGAAATCAATGTATTTCTAAAGACAGACACACTAATTCACTTTTATGTGATGTGCATGCCTAGTGTGATAAAATAAAAAAGTAATAAAAAAATCTCACCTTAAGATTATCATCTGCAATGATCTAATAACTCAGTTTTATCACAATTGAGCCAACACTAAATTTCTTTTTTAAGTGACAGATAAAAGAGCAGGACTTAAGTAATAATCAGTATGCACTCTTCACAAACATGCAGTTTTTAGCTGTGTATGTCATCAATTAGAAGGCCCTGAAAAGTGTAAAATATGGGTATTAAGTAATTTGAGAAGATAATTTCTAAAATGAAGTAGATGTTTTTGCAGTCTGGAAGTACTATTGAGAATACTTGTCATTTAGCACCTAGAACAACTTCAGTACCTGCATCCTAATCACTCCAACGCAGGCTAAACAAAAAAATGCTATGCTTTGGAATTGCAGGAATAAACACACCACATGTCCTTCCAACCAACACTCTGTCTCAGACACAGGCCAACACCAGATGCTTCACAGAAAAATGCAAAAACACCAATGGCAAGTAATTATAGTGTAATCTTTCCATATTGGGAGTTTCTTCCTAGCTCCCACCTGCTAGAAATTATTTTACATCAATATATAGAAGGTGAAAGTACTCTACAAAGTGTTTACTTTCCAGGCATCCTCTTTGAACACTGAAACAACATTAAAGAATTCTTTGCTCGATAGAGGTCTACATGAACAGCCTTCATTACCATCAAGAACTTCCCTTTTACAATTGTTGTTTCTTTTCTTCCATTGTAAGCTATTTAAGGAAAGGCTCACTATCTCCTAGGACAGTATGCTTCAGCTACCTTATCTAGTATAAAAGTATAATCCTGACAGATAAACTGCAGGTGAAACATCACCATAATGTTAACCTGTGGGAAATGTCTGGTACTAAGAATAAGACCTGGGCATATGCCTTTCTTACTCAAAACCCAAAAGCCAAGTTACGTGTGGGCAACCTATAAAGAAGCAAGGAAGAGACAGAATCTACTTCTCCACTTTTATCACACTTAGTCAAGAACAGAAGCAGATGATACTGTCACCTGCTCTCTGTACAATATTTCTGTAATCTGTCTATCAAAGGGATCTAGCTTCCCACTTTTATTATCTTTGCAGCTAGTCATACCCCCAACTGTCTACTCTTTCAACAAAAGCAGCCTACCTAATTGAAGCCATGACATTTTCCTCCAGTCACTCAGTAGCAAATGACTTTAAATCACAGTCCAGCTCTCAAACAAATTAGACACACACAAAAAGTCCACTAAAAATTAATCAATCAATCTAACTACCATAATACAAAGCAGATATCATAATTTTGCTGCAAGGCCATTTAAGCTTTTTTCTAACCAAAGCAGGTGGGGTGCTGCATTTTGTGGTCTGTACTTTATGGGCAATTCAAGAGCAGCCATGACTCGTACTCAATGCATTTAAGATGGTTTGTGCATGGTCAAAGCAACCACAAGTCCATTACAGCAGCCATAACAAAGCATCTCCCAACAGCCTGTGCCAGAGTCTCTATCTTCAAATGCCAAGCAGCATGGGCTCCCTTTGCACACCTGTATTTTGGTCCTTAATAGCATGATGGTTGTGAACAGAAGTCTGGGATGGCATGGTAGAAATAGGAAAAGGAGAGAAATTAGACAGAAAGGCAGATATATCAACATGCTGATGATCACGATCCCATTACACAGGCTTGTGCACCTCTCCATTTGCACCTCTCTACTTTCTTTAGTCCTGTCCAATTAAACTGATATTTCTCTGAAGAACTGCTCCTTTAGGTACTTAAGAGATAGTTATAATATATGATCGTAGTTTTGTTAAGAGTCTCTAGTTGAATCACCTTTTCTTCAGTATTCATCACACTGTTTCATTTTCTTGATATCAAATTGTCTAGCCTGCTGAGAAGTATCTTGAAGAATGCATTTTGACATTAGATTCTACGAAATAAAACTAGTGACACTTGAAAAGCTATATCAACAAATATAATTTCTATTTATGTAGCTGTATTTATCAGTGATGTATGGAGTCTTCTCCAGGAGTTACAACAGAATATTAGTTATTCCACCTTTGACCAAGAAAATAATTTTCACTTAAGGTTGCCTTCTCATAAACCAGTGCAAGCATGAAAATTCTCATTACTGCCTTGTACTAAATAAGCTTGGCCTTCTTTGTCTGCCGATCATGTCCTTGGTTCTCTCATTTCATACATTAGTAATTTAAACACTCTTCACTATGTAAAATTCTTTAGCGTTTCTAATTTGTATCTTACAGAATCAAAACCTAGTGTGGAGAACTTGCTGTGCAACCTGACCTACAGAAGGGTGTTTTCCTTTGCTACAGTCCCAAGCCCTTCAGCATCATGCGTAATAACAGGAACAGTGAGAAGTTTAGCAGCAAGAGAAGGAAGGATGGTGCAAATATACCTTTGAATCCTAATTGTGAGAAAAGGACTACAGTTGACTGGAAACAGACAGCAGCCATATCTGAAAGCCACTGAATGGAATCATTTGGTACTGTTGGATGGAGCATCAAGAATATCTTACATGTCTTTTTATCTCATTTTCTATCCTTCACTTTTATAGATCAAAGATGTTCTTCTCAACTTATAGTGCCCACCTACCATCACTAAATTAATAATACAAGTAAACTTGAACACTAATTCTTTTTACATGGTCATTATTTTCTTCCTGAAGTTGTAAAAGCAACCGACCTACATCGCATAGAAACTTGACTTCTGAGCTGCCCTTAACAAAATCAGCCTTAATCACTACAGACATGTGGCTTAGTATAAAGGTGCTTGTATACAAAACCCCTGCTATTTTAAAATACTTTTTTGTTTAAACATATCTAGACATACGCTATTTTTGTGACTCTATATATACAGTATATATGTGTATGTTTGAATTGTCACATAACAAAGATTAAAAACATGAGCTGATGTGCTTCACTGTCAATAAATATGACCTTAGCAAGAATCCTGATTTCCCAGTGAACAGCCACAGTCACCTTCTTCCTTTTCATTTTCCAATAAGAAAGACTCTTTTGATCCAATTAAATAAAAATGGAAAAGGAGAAGTTCACACTCAGGGAAGGCTATAGAAATTAACACAAATCCACAGGCTAGTGTCCTGGCAAAGAGCTGAGGTAAGGTATTCATTCTGAAAGACCTCCAACAAATGCCACACATTCCAGTTTTGCCACATATAAAATGTAGCAGATGAATAAAGATCTGAATAATTCATGGAGGAAAAGGTTTTTTTTTTCCAAGTAATTTTAATAAAATGCTACAAGAATAAAATTAAATTAACACTAAAATGATAAAATATACTGATTAAACTGATAGTTAGCTCATATGATAGTAGTTTGCATCAAATACCGTATTGTCATGTTCAAGAGAACACCAATATATTCAAGAGAAGTCATTTTTTGCATGCGTTCCACCAACATGTGAGCATCAGCCTGTGAACAAACACTCAGGTCAGATCATTCTCACATCAGTAGGTCTCAGGCAAAATAAATTTGAGGTAAATAACTACAGAAAAATTTTACGTATCACTTATGTGAGACATTAACACATATATTAATCAGATCATGAATGGCAGCACAGTCTCATTAGAGTTGGTAAAATCCCTAGATTCAAAATTAAACAATACAAACGGTGCTTTACAGAAGTCCATGAATAAAAATGACTAGTTTAGGTCAATGTCTGGATTGATTATGGTCTTTACATTTGATATTACTAGCTATATATTTTGTGTCAGAGCACCATTCAATTTACATTTTCTTTAGTTGTATAGTCAGTATCAAGAGATTTTACAAATTATTTTCAATAATTATTTTCAACAATTATATTCAAATGCTCTATTATAATTATTGATGAGATCAATCTGTAAACCAGAACACTGAAAGAACTGAAATAAAAAATGAAAAGGAGAAGTTAAGTTTTTAAAAAACAAGTGAGCTGCAGGATGCGGTAGGATCCTCTAAATAAAATGAAACCTTTTGATGAAATTTGTATCTGTATAACAGCTCAGACCAAATTGTTTATTTCGGCCTCAGAAATCACAGAAGGATTAGTACCTCCCAGAGTTCACTTTCCTACTTCCGTGGAATAGTGGATAACACTGCTAATACCCAGATGTGAACCATACATTGAATTCCCTTTGCTTTTGTAAATGCTGCCAAGAAGCAGAAGTAGTAAATTTGGTTACAAACAGCTAATTAGAAGAGGAAACAGTTTTCATTTCATTTTCTAGTATATGATTTTTTGTTTGCTTCTTAAAAGAATGAAGTCTAAAGAAATGACAATATAATAATTTTGTTCTGCCTCCAGAAAGGATGCTGCACACAGGAATGTCCCAGCAAAGCATCATAGTAAGATTGCGTTTTTGCAAGCCTAAGGGTGTTATGAAGGTTTCAAGGTATAAGGCATAAGAAGTCAGAATCCCTCATCAGAAGATCATGAAACTGCTGTGTGAAAAAAAGCTATGTTGGATAGAAGAGAAAAAGAAATGGAAAGATAACCTAAATTCTACCACTTTGAGAAAGCCGAGATCCAAAATCCTTGTTATGGCAGAAAATGCAAGACAACTTTACTCTGCAAACTACAGCATACTATCTGTATATAGACAAATCAGCAATAATGTTTTATTATGGTCTCTCAAAAAATAGGAATACATCTGTCTGAACAAAGTAGTCCTTTGCATACTCAAGGCATCACAATAGGATATAAATGATGTAGAATTATTTTTACTTTAAAAATTTTACTTTACTTTAATATACACATTCTCCCTTGAGCACAAAGTTATTCACTATAATGACATGATAGTCAATAAGAAAGTAATAGCTTTGTGCCTTTGTGCATACTGTTGAAGAGTCTGACCCCACATATTACAAGAAATTATTTGAGGCTAGTGATGTTTTGAGACAGTTTACTGGAAGAAAGAAAACACCAGAGCAGGTTGCCTTGACGACGCTGTGTTGCTGCACCAGAAATCAAAAGGAAATGTAGGATATTCTTCTGTGTTAAGGACTGCAAAGTATTCACTAAATTGGGTTAAAAGGGAACTAATTCCCTAGCAAGTCTATGTTACCTGACCTATGTACTATTAGCTATCACTTCTTATCGTGAGCCTTATTAGAAAACTGATGAAAAAGCCAGATGGTTCATACTTCACAGCATAGGGCAATAATAAGTAAACAACAAGTGATACAATAATGAGTGCTCAAAGTTTCTTTTTTTTTCCCCTGGGAGATTCTGTAGGTCACTTCTGGTTCTGAGAGTCTACTCTGGGAACAAGTGGTTTCTCATGGCGACCACTTATGACTTCATTGCAGGATTTCAAAAAGATTTCTCTGTAGGCTACATCACTTTCAGCAGTGAACACCATATTCTTAAATAAGGAATGTAAATACAAATTATCCAGCTAGAATGGAACCAAAAATAAATGAACACTCTTCACATATTTTGCTGTCAATTAATTCATCATGCATGATACCGTGTTTTATTAAAAAAAAAAGATTTATCCACAAAGTATCCAGTTATGAATTGATTCCTCCAGGCAGTCATCTTTTTAAATGTATTCTTTCTATAGGTCTGTGTTAAACACAGAAAAGGGAGCTGAACCTAGTTCTCACATATTAGCTAACAGCTGTAACAATGGCATTCACAGTTCTGCAGGTGAAAATAGTTTTATAAAAAAAGGCACCCTATACAGTTTTAACTCCAACAGATGGAGGAAAATCTGATGTGTCCCTGATCCAGAGTGAAATATTAATTCTGGGAGAGCAATGGGTCTTAAATATTCAGTTTAGCCTTTCATTTTGCCTATCACAGCTCTCAAAGCAGCATTCTGATTTTCTTCTGTCACTTTGGTTTTTTAAAGTCATCTGTGGCATTGTTGATTTCTGTGCCTTAAAGCTGGGCATTACCCCACAGGTTGTCTGTTGTTCAAATCCTACATCTTAATTGGTTATACAGCTTCTAATGATCCTACTGGTCTTGTTGCAGAGTATCTTAACCTACTACAGTGAAAGCAAATATTTGCTCATTTAATCACTTAAACACTAATTCTGAACACAAATGGGGCACTGAAATGCTTGAAATGCGTTTTGCTTCATATGGAAATTGGAGGTAGCCAGTTCTATAACTTCTCTCTAGGACCCAAATACACTTGTCTGCCCAGTTATCTCCAGCTAGGACTTAGAATCATAGAATAATACCATCACCAGGCTGGAAGAGACCCACCGGATCATCGAGTCCACCCTTCCCACCAATCTCTAAACCATGCCCATCAGTACCTCATCCACCCACACCTTAAACAACTCCAGGGAAGGCGAGTCAACCACGTCCCTGAGCAGCCTGTTCCAGTGCCTAATGACCCTTTCTGTGAAGAAGTTTTTCCTTCCTTATGTCGAGCCTGACTTAAACCTTGAATCCTGCAAGGGACTTAAAGCTGGCTTGGACAGTTTATCACCCTTATTACAATCTGGTTATTTATAAAAAAAAATCATGCCGAGCAGAGAGACAGCATTTATTCTTTCTCTTCTAGTGACAGCACCTGAGTACACAAGTTCCACTGAGTTTAAGGGTGTAAAACCCAGACAGATATCAGATATCAGCACCTTACATCAGATTTAGAACCGCAATTTATCAGTTTATAAACAAATGCAGGACACAAGAGGAGTAAACACACAGAAGATATACATACACATTCAAAATAAACAAGATCAAGTTTCTTTTATTATCAGTATTGTAAGACTGGGTTTTCTTCTGTTTAACTTAACAGGAGCTTATCATACTGTTCTAAAAGAACAGCCTCAATCCTTTATTTTTAAAAGGGAGAAATTCAGATACCCTGTCAATCAGAAAGAAAAATAATCCTCAACTGGTAGACAATGCTCTCTTCAAAAAATAAGCTTGCTCTTTCTTAATGACCAAGAGTAACTACAAGGTAAAAATGTGCAATATTGCTTATGCCTCACATAAACAAGACATTATTTATAAATTATTTCAAAGATAAAACAAAATCATGAGAGAAAATAAACATATCTGACAACACAGAATATTCTGTTGAGATAATGCTTCGAAGTAAAACGTCTCATCAGATACCAGACATCTTAAATAGATAACAAAATTTAAATATGATAAGTATTTTGAAGTATAGTAAGACACTGTGGAGAAATCTCAATTTGAAAACATTTCTGCATTTTAAGCATCTTTTAATTTGACACTTTAATCCATTTCATACTCACAGTATTTTCATTCAGTTCCCATTTCTACTACACTTCAAGCAGCAAATTCAAGAGATATGAAATGCAGGTGCTACTTTACCAGGATTACATCCTTTTTAAAGAATCTTTTTAAAAATTTTCTCAGGTTGAAGCTATTACCTGAAGGAGCTCAGTAAGGAACACACAAACATCTTGCAACTTTCTAATTCCTTCCATGATAAATGAAGTCATTTTATAAATGAGAAATTCTACATTATGGATTGCAAATGATGAAACTTAAAGCTGCAAATGCAATTGTGTTATTTATAATCATTGACAGGCATAACAGAGACCACAGGAAATAAAACAAACACACCGAGTAAAGCTTAATATTTAATTTCTACATTTATATTTATTCAATCTGCTCAAATATATGGAACATTTGCAATGCCTGTTAATCAACGCTTAAAACGATCACTTCAATGCAAAGACTCACTAAAATGACTAAACTAAGTTTTATTTGATGATGTCTGGAGCTTTTAGGGATGATGTAATTAAACAAATGTTGCATATTGGCACAAGCCTATTGATTTAATAGAGGTATTTTGATTTATACTAATATAGTATGTTGCACATTGTCCCCTATGGGTGTTAACAGCTGTATGACACCATGTTCAAACATGCTTTTCCTATAAATTCCTATACTTTGATAAAAAACTGTTAGGAAACATGGAGGGTGTATGAAAGGCTGAGGTATGAATAAAGATGATAAGTCAGCAATTGAATCAAATAGTTTGTTGGGTATTTAAATTCTGCTTTTGTGATACTGCAAAACCAAAAATATAGATACTTGTAATTAATTTTTGTGGTCTATAATTTTTCCCTTCAGGAGACCAGTGGTTGTAATGTTACAAAGGTATTATGGTAAAATTCACCATAATGAAGCAATGCAGAATCAAGAACCAGACTCTAGAACCTCACATCATGGGTAAGATAGAGATTGAAAACTCAAAACTATTGAGAGATGTGCCACTTTCATTTGTACAATGCCATTTGTACAATCCAGATCTAACAGACCACCACAAACTTCTCCAATGTGAGTCCTTCCCATGGGCTGCAGTTCTTCATGAACAGCTCCAATGTGGGTTTTCTCCACAGGGTGCAGTCCTTTAGGAGCATGCTGCTCTAGCATGGATCCCCCATGGAGCCACAGGTCGTGCCGGCAAAACTTCTCCAGCATGGGCTTCCCACAGGGTCACAGCCTCCTTTGGACATCAGCCTGCTCTGATATAAGCTCCCCCACGGGCTGCAGACGGATATCTGTTCCACCAGTAACCTCCATAGGCTGTAGAGGGACAGCCTGCCTTACCATGGTCTTCGCAAAGGGATGCAGGGGAATCTGTGTTCCAGCACCTGGAGCACGTCCTCCCCCACTTCACTGATCTTGGTGTCTGCAGGGCTGTTTCTCTCACATATTCTCACTCCTCTTTCCTGGTTGCTGTCGCACAGCGGGTTTTTTTCTATTCTTAAATATGTCATCCCAGAGGTGCTACCACTGTCGGTGATGGGCTCAGCCTTGGCCAGTGGCAGGTCTGTTTCGGAGCAGGCTGGCATGGGCTTTGTTGGACATGGAGGAAGGTTCTAGCAGCTTCTCACAGAAGGCACCCCTGTAGCCACTCTACTACTAAAGCCATGCCAGGCAAACCCAATGCAGGATTCCATTCATTTCTTCACTTAACAAAAAAATGGGGGCACAGGGCAGCAATGGCAACACACACATATTAGAAGTGCCTATCTTTGATATCAACAGTTACGCACATCTTTCACTCCTTTTCTCCTTGGATGCTATAAATTTCATTTCCAGGTTTTTTAAGACTTTCTATTATCTAATGCAACCAAGAAGAGGCTGTTGTTAAAAATACTGCTGTTGGCATTTTCTCTTGGCTGCTGCAAGTGTATTTGTTAGATGGAAGGTTATTAAAGCAATTTGTGTTGAAAATAGAAATGCACATACAGGAAAAAAAAAGTATGTTACAGGTAAAGGACTTCACACAATTATCTTCATCCAACCACATTACCTAAAATTTATCAGTAATTACTAAAAACTAAGTCAATATAACTTTTTTAGACATCATGTTTTTATTTACATCTGTTCCAATTTCCAGTCTACCTGGCACTTGAGAATTGTGTTCTTTCCTATCACACGCTTTGCTTGTCAAATAAATCCAAACTCTCTTCAAAAATGTTTTATCATGAGGGACTTAATAGATAATTTCTCTGGAGAGGAAGTGAGATGAGAAGGAATTTCATTTGCTCTCCTTTCTCTGAACTGCAACTGGTGTAACACTGACAAAAACAAAATCTCTTTTGTCATCTAAACACTACTACATATGCATACACAAGTTATAAGCTAATAGTTTCTTCATGTTTTTCAATGGCTTTCACAAGGAAATTTATTTTAAATCAAAACTTTCCATGTTCTAGATTGACTCACACATCAAAGTTGCAACAAAACCCCCAAAGGATGTGAGCATTTTTAGAGAAAAACCAGAGGAGAAATGATTGACTCCAAAGAAAACAAACCCACATATATTTAACAAACTCTTCACTTTCCCTACACTGACAACCTACATACCGTTAAATTGATTTATCCTGGAAAACAGATGAGCGCAGATAACATATATTTGACTTTCAGGATGCAAGGTCATCCTGTAGTCTAGATTCCATTAACTTATCTTAATGTACAAGTGATTAATTTGCCCATGAGTATAACAGTTAGAACAGATGTAGTTAAATTGATTGACTGTGTTACTTCATAATTGTTGTCTCCCTATTGGCATCATTCTCAACCAGAGATTATGGGCTCAGTGTAAGAACCAGTCTGTGTTATTCAGGATCTGAAGGTGATGAGTAAGGGTTCTTTGTGGCTTAAAAATAAGAAGATCAGCCAATAACAACAAGCTGACTAGAGATAAATACAAAACCTCATTATTTATGCATTTATATTGCATGTGGGGTAAAAGAGAGTCTTTAGTCAAAACTCTCTACTGCTGTTAAATTAACTAAGGTAAACGTAGAAATAAAAACATTGAGACTGATTTAACAAGAGCAAATACAATGTCAGTTTGGGCAGACAGATGTTTCTTTAATTGTGCCAGTATTTTGCACAGCCATTCTGGTCATTTGACTCTCGAGTGCAATTAAATTAAAAAGCATCATACCTTCCGCAGTGGTTTGAGCTTGGTCTCCATTATAAAGTCGTACTTGCAGAGTTCACAACAGCGTGTGTCTGAGCTCTTAATCCACTGGTGCAGGCAGGCCTGATGAACAAAGCGCAGGGTCCCTGTGCAGCGACATGGTGTGATGAGGGGACTTTCATCATCTCCCTCACAGTGACAGATTCTGACAGGAAGGACAGCAAGAGCTAGTAAGACAACTTGCCAACCAGCAATGCAAAGGCACTGTTTTATTTACACTGCTTTTCCATTTTCAGACTTGACATTCATAAGATGCCAAGTATATGACCTTTCAGATTGAGGCCTTGTTCCATTCTGCCACTTAGCAATTTCTTTCCACTTACTTATTTCTCTTTGAATTTGCTACGTGGTCTGAAAGTGAAACAATAGAAATAACACTGTTTTCCCCTTTTATGCATAGGAAAACCTTTAAAACAAATACCACTGCTCTTTGTAGAAGTTGAATAGTTCTTGGTCTGTAAATCATGTCAAAAAATACTTAAAGCTATCAGAATCTAACCCCAAGCTGAAAATAAACAGTATGTAAAGTGCAAAAAGTTCCTACAATACATTTTTTGAGTTACACAGTTAAAAAGACTAGAGAACAGTTATGAGTGCTCTGGAGTAATGCATATGGCACAGCATACACACACATGCACACACATTTTAGAAGGCAGGTATTAAAAAGTCATGGTCTTTCTTATTTTTCATTCCTCACTGTCCCTTTGAAGCAGATTTTTGTTATCTGGAAAACAATAACTACAGCTGTAAGCAGATCCGAAGGTAGTGGTTGGTCCCAGACCTATTGTTACCTTGTAATGCAATACAGAGCTTTTCATGTTGTGGTTTTGCATAAAGGGATCAGTGTCTTACCATCACAATCTTATAGGTTTCTTCTGCAACACATGCTCAAATGTCTTGGTGATCTTTCCCTCTTCCAGATAGACTCCTGATCATATCAGGAAAACATTCATGCATAGAAACCAATGACAGTTTTATTGGGCAGAGGAAACTCTACAGTGAACAGAAGGCTTAGTCAAACACCTGAAGTGAGCAGGAAAAGGGCTGGGATTGGCCCTGTGGTGGGGTTGTCTTCCTACTGGTCAGGTTAGAGAAGAAGGGCGCCTTTCACAGTACTTCAGTGACGCCTTTCACACTACTTCCCACAGCATCCTCCTAGAGAAACTAGCTCCTTATGGCTTGGACAGATGTACTCTTCATTGGATAAAAATAAAGCTAGATGGCTGGGCCCAAAGAGTTAAATACAGTTGGCAGCCAGTCACAAGGGGTACTCCCCAGGACTCAATATTGGGCACAGTTGTGTTTAATATATTTATCAATGATCTGGATGAGAGGATCGAGTGCACCCTTACTATGTCAGCAGACAACAACATATTACTCGGGAGTCTTGATCTACTTGAGGGTATGAAGGGTCTACAGAGGGATCTTGACAGGCTGGATCAATGGGCTGAAGACAATTGTATAAGATTTAAGAAGGCTGAACTGTCAGGTCCTGTAGTTGGGCCACAACAACCCCATGCAAAACTACAGGCTTGGGGAAGAATGGCTGGAAAGCTGCCTGGCATAAAAGGACCTGTGAGTGTTGGTCAACAGGCAGCTGAACATGAGCCAACAGTGCGCACAGATGGCCAAGAAGACCAATAGCATCCTGAATTGTATCAGAAATAGTCTTGGCTAGCAGGACTTGGAATTGACTGTGCTCTTTTACTTGGCACTGGTGAGGCCACACCTGAAATACCATGTTCCCTTTTGGGCCTCTCACTACTAGAAAGACATTGAGGTGCTGGAGCATGTCCAGAGAAGGGCAACAAGGATGGTGATGGATCTGGAGCACAGGTCTTATGAGAAGTGGCTAAGGGAACTGCAGTTGTTTAGTCTGGAGCAAAGGCAGCTGAAGGGAGACCTTACTGTCCTTTACCGATACCTGAAAGTAGGCTGTAACAAGGTGCATGTTGGTCTCTTTTCCTAAGTAATAAGCAACAGGACAAGAGGAAATAGCCTCAAGTTGCACCAGGGGAGGTTTAGACTAGATATTAGTAAATACTATTTCACTGAAAGAGTTGTCAAAAACTGGAACAGGCATCCCAGGAAAGCAGCTGAGTCAACATCCCTGCAGCTGTCTAAAAGATGCATAGATGCGGCGCTTAGGGTCAGGAGAGTCTGGCAAAGACACCCTGTGAAAGACTGGATACAGCACAGCACTGAGGATGTCAAGCATACAAGGAGAGGGAAGAGAATTTTAAATGTCTGCATGAAAGATCTATGGATCAAAACCAGCAGTGTCACGATTCTTCCATTGTGTAGCTTAGAGCCATGGAAAAATGATCTACAATACTGTGAAAGCAGAACAAAGCTGCTTTGCTGGATATATAGAAAAACAAATAAAAAAAGGTCAACAAAAAAAAGGTCAACAAAAACAATCACAAAATATGAAGCTCTGGAAACCTGGTACACAATACTTAGGTTTCAGTGTCTGCAGTGGTGTCCGTACAGCATCTTATACCCTGTGAGACTGGAGGGGAAAATACCTAGAACTTCCATCTTGCACACATTCATTTTTTGAGACACGTTTTACAAGAACCCACTTTAAAACCTTATCTTTACAATCCAGACAATTTAGGTGCATCATTGGCTTAGTTCTTTAATGCAAACTGGCTATACAAAGAGTTCTTATTGAGTCGGTAGCTTAATCAGAACTAAATTTTCATAACACCAAATAGCTATTTTGCTAACAAATGTATTCTCAGATGAGAATTACACAAAACCCGACAATTTTCTATTTAAATTGAAGTTATTTCCCAAATGAAAACTAGCATCCTTTGTTCATTTAAATTCAAGCTATACATAATTTATTTTATAGGCTTAGAATTTAAATGATTCAGAAATTAGACAACTAAGATATGTACCCAGGAGTCTTTTTGCTATTACTGCCAGAACCGTTTAAAATTATTTTAAGAGCTAAAATACAAGCCTAAAACTCCACTGGGATCTTCAAATAAAGTGACACTGCAAATGTGAAATGAACACAAGAAGAAAAAAAAATCTTTAGCAGAAGTACTTTTACAGAAAAACACTATGGGAGTTCCACATTCTATTTGTGCTTTCTTAGTACTGAAGTTACAAATTAAATGTATAAATAACAGTGACATTAAGAACTTATATTATACAGATGTTTGACCTAAATGATCTGTTGGCCTCTACTAGCTTTATAACCATTAAAAATGTAAAAAAAACCCAAGCTACAAATGCAATTAATGTCTAGAGAAAATAACCAAAGGCATGTCTTGCACTAGCTTTTTGGTGCAATTTAGCTCTTCATTAATTGTTTAGCTAGAAAAAAAGAAAGCTTAAAAGAGATTTGTGCTAACTAAACTCTCAATCAGAGTCTTTAAACACATATGGGTCCCTGACAGCTGTTGAAACAAACTGTTGGCTAACTTCTGAAACACCTTTTAAAGACATGGCCCAGATACCTTGTAATATTTGCTCAGCCATTAGTACTGAATCAGAATTTTGTGCATCTTTGCCTTTTGCTTTATTTATCTATTATGTACATCACAACTGTCATGAATTATAGAAAAAGATTGTAAATAACGGCTTTGAAAAATACGTTGTGTGAACAGAACCAAGGTAGAGCCACCAAGCGTAGACTTCTCTGAACCATATGTAAAGACCAGGTCAGAGGCAGAGAGCTCCCATTCTAGTTTCCTATTTTCACATAATCACAACTCTTCAAAGTTTTCACTCATCAGCCTGACTACTTACAGGGCTGAGAACGTATTGTAAGAGTAAAATTTGCTTACATTCTTTAGAAACTAGTTGAATGAATAAATCCCCTCTCTGCTATAAAGAAAAAAAATGCTAATTCTATACTGATTTTCTTACAAGTTGTACAGCACTGATCATGGTTAATAGCTGCAGTTTCAACTGCTCGGTCACACCTATGGAATTTGCACACTCAGCTTTTCTCAACTTTCTAGTTCTTTAGGAGTAAATGGCCCTCATTATAAAGCAATACTTTTGACTATCTGCAAAGGGAGGGAATGGAAGGGAAGAAAAAGACTCCTGCCTAGGAACAGGACCTTTCTTGTCTGGGGGAAAAGATGAGTATGAAATCATGTGTGCACCAGATAACGCAGTGTACATTAGCTATTAGATGATCTTCTGATTCAGGTATACAAATTTTTTTGTCTGTGTATTTGTATAATACACACCTACAGGCATATCCCTACACATTGAGATCACAGAATATTTATTTTTCGTTAAAGAAAGCTCACTGTGAAACTCTAAGAAATAATACTCAGGAATTGTAGTCATTCTTATGCTTAGGTTTTGGCTTTATATGTCATTTTTAAATTACCTAGCACAGAATTGTTTCTATAATCTTCAGAATACAGTTATACCAAATAGAGGAATTTGTTCCAATATTGTGCATATATCTGACAAAAATCCATAAAAATTCTTTAAAGGATGCTCTTAAATAGTAGATTCACTTATTACATAATAAATGAGCAAAAAAGAAAAAATGTTAAACTGAAAACAAAATTAGTCTTTGTGAAAGATTTTGGGCAATTCATATAAAAACTGATGCAGATTTCTTTAACGTACCCCACACAAAAAACCAGTTCTCAAATAGAAAGGGAATAGCTTAATTTATAAATATTTCAGAGGAAGATGTATGTAAAAACGAAGTTAAAGAAATTTACTAATAAAAATTTAGAATTACTTTTCACTGTTTCTTTTTGTTTAATATATCAATTTAATTTAAGGCATATTCAAACGATGCTGAAAACCTCATTGATAATACAATGCTTGAATGAGAAATATGCAACATATTAAACAGTGTAACATAATGACTATGCAAAATGAGTAAGTAAAGTTGCCAGTAGTTTAAGGTATACAATCTCCTTCACTGAGAGGCACATTGACACTGTACACATATAAACCAGAGAATTTTTTTATCTGATTAAAATCAAGAGATGCTGCTAAACTAAGCACTCTTCAGAATGTGGTATTGCCATGGTCTTTAATTCCATGACTATGAACTCCCTTGCTAACATTTCAAAATTTAAAAAGCAGAAAAGGAAGTATGAAACAAAATGGCTACAGCTTGTGCATATTCATACACTATTTGGACTTAGACTGGTTTTCAGAAAAACATCAAGAGCTATTCTGGATGACTGTCCACTTCTCATAAAGCCAAGGCTTTTTTTTTTTTTGTCCATACAAACATTTCTCACATCCACTAAAATCAATATCAACCAAGCAGTTGATAAGGAAAATTTTTAGGTATTCCTAAAAATTAGGTATTTAGGTATTCAGTTTGGCAAAACCATAGCAACCAAAATTACATACTCTAGATGTTAGTCATCATTTAAGCTGCTTCAAGAGATACAGATAGATTCCAAAAGGTTCATGTTTTTTCCTTTACATGTAAATTAACAATTTAACATTCATTAAAGAGAAGAGCTGCTAATTTCAAATCTCATTGGAAATATAGAGTTATCCTAATCTATCTTTCACTAATCCACTTCACTTTTCAGTAGTTAAGAAAATAAGCCAATTTATATGCCACTGCACTGAAGTATAAAATGCACTAATTCTGCTGGAGTTTTGTGTGCATTGTGAAACTTAGTGCTCTGCCCTTACTTGGTTGGTAAGCACTCCTTATGACAGTATCTGTACAGCTGATTATGATAGATGACTACTGTCACAGGAAAGTGACTAAGGATGAGAATGAATTAGCATGTCCCTGCTTGTGTTTTGAGCTACAAGAGCCTTATAATTAGGAGTGGTACTGGTGGAAAAGAGTTTGCAGTAGTTATGCACCACCAGAATTCTTTCAGCAGGTCCCATATTTGAGATTGGCACTGCATCCGAATACCTAACAAAATTTTCAAGGATTTTTGACCATTACATACAGATAAAGGGTAGCTTTTATAGACTTCTAGAAATATACCAGGTCAAATTCTACCCTCATTATCAAATTTACAATCTAGGGGAATGCCTCTGAGGCTTTTAAAACCAGAATACTGATACTGAGGTATGATAATGTTTAAGGGCTATAAATGACATAATTATGTAACAACTGTTTTGTTTACTAACATTCTTAGGTGGTATAAAGCTATGACTGGTAATAAGCATTACAGAGGAAGTATAGTAAACCTGCTGAAAAAAAGCTAGACCTAAAACCCTAGTATCTACACCAGGGACATCCTGGTGGGTGTTGCTTTGATTTGATACCAATTTGAAGAGGTATTGGAAATATGTAATTCAGTTTATTTTCACACAAAGGGAATACAGTGGGAGAACCCTAGGACTGATCCTCAGAGTGATCCATATCATGGTAAAGGTAAAGGTGATCACTTGTGTTTCAAACGCAGGTCCTTATCTAAGCTAAAGAATAATGGAGATCCCTTCACTGACAAAATTAGGAGGAGCTTCTGCCTTGAGACTGTGACATGTTTACGGCCCCTGTGACACAATTTCTGTATACTAGAAATGTAGTCTGTGAATTATTGCATGATAATAAATGAATACAGATGCTCAACATCCATACTGTCATTTTCCTGCAGATGGAAGTATACCAGTAGTACATAAATGCTTTTGAACTTCTAAGAAATCTCCCTAACAAAAAGGGGAAATATCTTCTCCACCTAAGTATGGTCAAGGAAGATAAAGACTATTAAAAAATATTAATTTTGGTGAGAAATGATTGAAGACATAGTTAAAATCTTGACCTTCACTGGAAAGCATACCTGGACTCATAATGATTATGCAAAAATAAATTCTTACCCTGTTCAGCAAGTACATCTTGTTGCTATGTCTCACTGTTATTAAAGGAAGATTAGTCAAGGAGAAGCAACATAGTTGGAAAATGTTGGACCAGCTGGCTGTGAGAATTATTAGCTGTCAGCGTGAAATACCATGACCTCCTAGGTTATCTTAATTGGACCAAAAGGAACCAGTACTCCAGATTTACAAAAGGATGCACAAAATTCCTGTTGTTACTGTCTAATAATCTTAAGAAAACTGTTTAATCCAAAACCTGTAATTTTCTCTTTCTCTTACAGTTCTTTTAGATAGTTATAATCTAAAATTAAAGCAAACAACTTCATGAACAACTCACAGCAAATAAACAGAATTAACTCATTCATAAAGAGAAACAAAAAAAAGTACCTAACACTCCTCCTGCCTAATTTATCACTCTGGGATAAAGTAAGTTAAATTCACCCTGCAATAGGCTACAGCTTGTCATGCTTCCCTCGCTTTCATTCTGCAGGCTTTTTCTATCAATCTCATTTCCATTATTTCCACTGTTACATCATAAAGTAATCTAAATGACAAATTGGTCTTCCTCTCCATTTAACCACAGTATGAACGAAGCACATTAATTCTCCATACCAAATGTAATCAATTTGTATACCTCTTCCCGGTCACTCCTGCCCTTCCATCATATCATACGATCCACTGCGTTTATCTGACTAAAATAAAAAACATTTTCAAAATGCTGCATCACACCAGAAGAATTTCATAATAGTCTAGGTAAAGATCTCTCTTCATTTCTGCAAACACGATCAGAATTTGTAAGAGTCCCAAGGCAAACAACATCAGTAAATGCACATCAAATCTTTTATTTCATCAACATTTCTTGTCCTTCTATTAATCTTCCATTATAGATGATCATTTGAGTATTTAAATATCTTAAGAGTTACAAGTAATCCCTGCCTAAGATGCACTGCCAGTGCAAATCAAGATACACATCAGACAAGATTTACTGCACTGAACTCGGGACTGCATCTAAAAAATTATATAGACTTCCTCCCACCCACTTAGTTAAAGTCAAGTTACATTAGTTTTAAGTAACTAAACTCCTTAGAGAACATATGAAAGCTTTAAGTATTTAATAATAGAACCCTTTAAACCAAGGGTCTCCTCTCACCCAAACTTTAACAGGAAGTTGAGCCATTTCACATGGCTCTAAACCATGCACTAAAACCAATAGTAAGTTTTGCAAGAAAGAAGAAGAAATCAGGACTTGGTTCTTTCTGAGCTCAGTGACCCTAACCACAACAAAGACAAGCTTGCTTTGTTTTTACTCTCTTTGCATCCTGAGCTCTTGATGGTATTTCAAGTCTATGTATTCTGCACTATCATTTAAATTATTTGCTTGATCCAACTTCACGGCTTCAGTATAAATATTTCAAATGAGTTTTAAATTTCAATGGTAGTATTTGAGCCGATATATCTATCTTCTGTTCATCCTTCTCTTTCTTCCTCAAGTTCATGAAGACTTGTTTCCTCCCAAGAGGCTTTCTATCTGCTGATTATTGTGGGCACTCTACTACATGAATATTTCCAGATATAAGTATTTCCATGCAAGTTACACTCTTTTCAGGTTTTGCTAAATACTGTGAAAAACTGTTACAACACTTGACATGCACTATTTCTTCTTATCTGTGCTCATATTAATCCACTAAAACACCCATACTAGTCTTTTCCTAAGCTTATAATGATCTTCTAATTAATACACTAGCTTTTTAAAGCTGATATAAAAATATATATATACTTGAAGTAGTTCCTGCATATTTAATGAATAAACTTTGTCATTTCCCCTCACTATCTCTCCCCATTCCTACCAGCCTCATGGCATTCTCTACTTTCCTATTTACTCTCAGAATAGGGACCCTTTGTTTACATGACTGCATATAGTTATGCATGGCGTTCAACAAAAAACAAAATTCTCCTTCTAATAAGTATTTTTCTAAGTCTGTATTTTTTCATAGTGAGAAACTCCATCTTATTTAAGTGTATGTGGTTTCTTTTAGCTTCCAGAATAACAGTTAAGTGTTACTGCTGAAATGATTGCATCAGTGCAACAAAACGATCTTATACCAAAAGCATAACTACCCAAACAGAAAATATCTTTCAATTCTTCCATCATAAGAATCAGTACCAAAAGCACTTGTGATACATTGGTGGCAATATCAACTAACCATTTTTTCTACCCTTAGTAATTCCTGTGTGAAAATCCATGGGACTAAATCCTCACAACCCATTCACTTTATCATGTCTCTCACACAGCTTTTTCCTTCAGTGAGATTTCCCTTGTGCAGACCAAGGAAAGCTGTTTCTGAGGTTACACCTCAAACCACATGGCGAATTCCAGAACACTGTATGCATGAAGAAAATCTCAGAGACAAAGCAACTCAGGAAAAGAGAAATCCCACTGTATAATTTAGAAGCCCTATCCTGTGACTGAAAACAAACAAACAAACAAAAACCCTACGTGCCAAAACAACTCATCATGGTCAGAACTAATTTATATAGTTGTCCCTAATCCCAGAAGCAGAAACTTAATTAGGACTCCAAAATAAAGGAGCATGCTCAGGGAAGAGATTGTAAAGATCATCATTGGTGCCATGCCATCGTTTCATGATTTTGGAATCAGAGAAACAGTGACACTAGAAGGGGAAGTGTCTGATTTGAAGTGACAAAGAGGCCTGCCTTAGACTAGCTGAAGTATATATTGTGCCATGGTACTATATGTTATATGCACTGCATGACTAATGTGTTTATGCTAGAATAGGGTGTGTCGTACCACACTCCTGCTCTTGCAGCTTAATGCACATTGAGGAAACTGCTTATGTGAGTGTACAAATGTGTTTCACTGCCAGTAATTTATGAGGAAGTAAGGGGGGAGAAAAAATGCCTACTCAAACACTTAAAATAACTGGCAACAGGAGATATTTGAGATTCCTGTTCCTCTGCTTTTTCTACACAACCCCATCTAGGTGAAAGCCATTCCTCTCAGCCATCACATCAACTGGAAGGAATTAATAACTAGGATGAAAAGCTTGAAGAGCAGCTCAAGAAAACAAAACAGTCACATCACAACCAGTTATGTTAATTTCAGTCTTAGAATAAACATCGTAAACCCTTTTTCTATTTCTCATACAGAAAATTGTTACTGTGTATGTGCACACTGTTGAAATGTCATTCTTTTTTTGTTTCAGAGGCAAGACTATGAACCTGAAGAAAAACATGCCACAGGTCATAAAAGAAACTATAGTCCATACTGAATTGGTAGCAAAAACATGTCTTCCTTTTTCTTTAGCTATTTGCAAATTCATTTAAAAAGCCAGCTTACCAGCTATGAAAAATTAACGTGCTTTTGATTTTTTAATGTGTCCTGTATGTATTATCATCAGTATGATACACTTAGTATTGACAACAAAAAATACGTCATTTATAACTGTCTTGACAAATTCTGCACAATAGGCCACATTATCAAATGTATTTAGCCTAACTCCAGTTGTTCAAAAAGCATCTTTGCTGCCAGTGAGCCCAGGAACACATACCCATCAAATGTTTTCAGCCTTCCTCTACTAGTCAAAAATTTAGCTTGAACCATTTGCATACACACCAAAAAAGTCCATCCTTGAATTGATCTCTTAAATCTAGCAAAAAAATACTGAATAATTATAATAAAATTCAATGGATTGAGAAGACAGATAAAAACCTGGAGTATGTTTTCCATCTGAAAGCAAATCTAAGTTTCAGGACTTAGGCAACAATTAGGATTGATTTACATGAGGCATTACAAAACTTTGACTTTAGATTCTCTCTTTTACCAGGGTATAGTTAAGCCTGTATAAAGAACCATACTGAAAAAAATTCTTTCAGTTTCCAGGTAACATATATGCAGTTAATAATAATTAAATGGCCCCAGTATATATGTAACTGTGTCTACTACACTGGATCTTCAATACATGAAGGCTTGGGGGTCCAGAAATTTAAAATAACTCTGAAGATGTTGAAGTAGGCATCTGTGCACATCTCTGCATCGTACCACATAGATATACTTCAAGTGCTTAAAATTTATGTAACATTTGCTATTTCTGCTATTATTTTCAGTTTCTGTAAGGGGAAGTGGTGCTAAGCCAGAAGTGTGGTCTTCAGGTACAAGCTGATGTACAAACATGGCTGGACTTCACTCTGAGGAATCTTAAATTATCATGACAATGATCAAACAACCAAAATGTCCTTTCTTATTTGATAAGTGTAACAAGAAGTGCAGAACACAGCTGTATTAGTAATATCTTATACCTCCCACTATGAAAAAAGCACACTGCCTGCACTTTATTGTTTTTCTTTCTAAAACTAGGATCTTCATAGGGGGTTACTAGGTTGAAGTATACATTGAAACTCATGATGTGGAATCACGAACTTCCTCATTCTCACTGTGTTTACATTTCCATGCAAATTTCTTCCCAGCAAAGAAAAGTGAGAAGTTTTGGATTACTGTATCAAGAAACTAAGCTTGATCCTCATTTGTAGATGACAGCCTATATTGTCTCACAAGTTTGAGGAGGTAATAATAACCAAAACAACAAAACAAAACAAAAACCAACACCCCAAAAAACAAGCTAAAAAAATTGTTTCAGATCTGTTAGATTTATGAGATGGTGTACTTTTATTTACCACTAAATTAAGTAATTCAAGTTCACCTAGCTGTCTACTCCAAATTCAGATATTAGTTCACAAGCGGTCAGCTTGCTCTCATTTCAAGGGGAGAATATTCATATTCTGATTATGTGCTTTACACTAAGGGTATCAGACTGTCAGAAGCCTGAACTTCCTAACTGGATAGAATGGTTCATGTTGTTTTTTCTTTCCCAAAGCTTATTTTAATGTTTATTTTGCCCAATTACCCTTTGTTGTTCCAATCCTTGTGATGAGTACCAAACTAACAGCCTTTACAAGTTCACAGTGTAGAGGTGTTCAGCAGCAGAAAGTGCCATATAACTTACACCTTTTGGAGTGGGTGTTTGACAGGCACTGCCCATCAGATCACTGTGGTAATGTCAGCTGTAGAGGACACCAAATCAAAACTATGCATTTCTTTCATGTAAGTTTATGAAAAATGAGAAAGAGGGACCAAGGCTGAATTTGAACCGATCACCCAAGAATAAAAGCCTTCATATTCTATTCTAGGCCTCTAATGAGGCACTCTACCTCGTTCTCTGCCTCTGACACAGTAGTATTCTGCTAGAGAACACAGTGTGTCCGTCATCATGAAGAAAGCATGACAGAAAGCTATCAAGAGAAGGGCACTCAGTCCACAGCAGTAAGAAATTCTTTTTAAGAATGCTAAATCTTTCTTATTAGGGACTAACCTGCATACTTCTAAATCATCAGACCAGTCATCATACAACACTGGAGGCTTCCGAACAGCATCAGTCACACTGGTCCCTGCTCCAGCAGGCACTCCATTATCTGCAACTGCCAGAGCATCACTGCCGGAGCCTGCCTCTGCAAAGCAGTCCTTTGAATCTTTATTGTCCCTAAATAAAAACGCAGGCTGCTGATCTCTGTAGTAGCTTTTGCCTTTGCTTTTCCCACATTTCCTTGAGGAAATCCTTGGTTCTTGAGATGATGCTGAAGACTGTGATTCTTTAAGCCTCGGAACCCTTCTTCGGCGGTGATTTAAAGTAGGATTCTCAGAGTCAGATACCTCTTGCTTCTTTTTCCGCATTGTCCCCAAGGTGACAACTTCAACAGCATTATTGTTTGAGGACCCATCATGATTAGTGCATGATCTATTGTTCCTTCTCCCCCTCCTGGGCATTCTGGACTTCTCTCTTGCTCTCCTCCTAGCCAGAGCCCACTGACTCTCATCCGAAGATGATGATGAATCAGATGCATTCCAGCTGGGTCTTACTGGCTGAGGATGTAATTTACAGTCTTTCCCCTTTCCTTGCTTTTCTGCATGCTCACCATTGTCTCCAGTCTCTTTTTTCCTCCTAAACCTTCGTTTCACTTGTTTCTTACCAGACTCCCTATTAGAAGGAGTCAGCACCATGACAGGGGTTGCATGTTCAAACTCATCTTCTGACAAATCATGCAAGGCAGTAGATCTAGACAAAGCAGTAAGCAAAGGAAAGGGATGGAAATGGTAAGGGTGGGTAGAGAGAGAGAAATCATAAAAAAAGGATGATAATAAGAACATGAATTTTAACAGGAAAACATGAGAATGAAAAGCAAACCAGAACCAAAAAAAAGATCAAAAAAAAAGTCTATGTAAATTATGAATAGCATTAAGCAGAAGCAACAGCCATGTATTATTTAATACAAATAACAACTAACAAGTATCAGCCATATTAAAGTATATTTTCGTAGCACATACCTACAAATGTCCTGAGTGGAAGGGCAGACAGACAACCGTGATTGACTCCTGGGAGCTATTCCTGTTGTAGGACTGCTTGCCTGTTGAAATAAGTTAGATAGTTTGGAATCTTTGTCCACAAAATACATTGCAGATATTTTACTGCTTTGCCACATGATTACAAAGTTAAAGTAACAGTTGCTGCTGTTCATAGCACACTGCTGAACACATGCAAGTTCACAAAATACAGGAAGCCTGACTAAAAGCAAAACCTATTTGTGGAACTAAATACAGCTGAAGTGTTTCAGCTCTCATTCGCTCATGACTACTTCTTGTCACTGTTTGAGGAAGCAGCTTTCAACATTTGAATTTTCACTTTGGTTTTGATCTACTGTAAATGTTTGTTGGGAAAGGATGTTGTTTTTATTTCATGCAATCAAGCAACTACGATGATTTCTTTCAGACTGGAGTGAAGTGCATCTACATTACGCTGAGTGGTGAACAGAACAAAGCTAACCTATGTCAAGTGGACTGACAGAACAGTGAGAAAATTAAAGTATGTTTTAAAAGGTTTTCAAGGCAATCAGATCTTCTAGAAGAGCTCAGATATATTAAACTGATGAGCCTAAGAAGGCCAGAGTGCAGGCTGCATCTCTACAGAGCTGATCACAGGAGAGATACAAAATGTTTAGTATATGACATTTTGCTTACAAGGTTGTTGCTACAAATTGCAGACCCAGTTGCTCAATGTTTCTACTGAAAATGTGGTTTTATGGTGTTAAGAACAAACCATTTCAATCTGGCATACAATCTACTGGCTGCATAGCTGTACAGAATCCAAATTTAAATCCAGGACTTTATGATTCTTCAGGATCACTCATGAGGTATAGTATTGTGAGGAGAGGGTTCAATACAAATCATTCTTCATGCTATGACCTTCCCTTAGCTGATAAGGGCATTAGCTTTTAGTATGCAACCCTATCCCATTGTAAGCATCACTGCCAAATGGAGACAAAGTACTATGAGCCTAAGGAGCTCCACAAGATTATGCACTGGACGCAGGGAAAGAATGACTACTAAGCAAGAGTACAAAATACAAATAATACAAAGATGTAAAGGCTGTAACCTCAAGCTTCTGTACTAGCAAATCAAATTCAGTCACATGTAGAGTCCATAATTAAAATTCTTTCTAGCTCATCTTTCACAGACATTTTCGTAGTGTCAGTTTGAAAATTAATAGTACAAGCAAAAATGAATAAATATATCAAGTACCTGCTGACACCTCACTTTTATTCAAAGTCCTTAAAATCCATTATGCTTCATGCACAGATCTTCTGGAAACATCAGTCACTACAATATGTATTTTTACTTTTAATGGGAAACCAGTTGAGACATAAACTGTGCTTTTGCACAAAAATAAGCTAGCTTTAGAAATTCAAGCAACCTTTTTTACCTCTTGATGTGTTAATATCACAACACATACTAATCTTTTAATCTCCTACTAGTTTTGTATTACTTTTTCCACAAAATGAAACTCATGAGGTATAAAAACTAAGCCAACATAAGAAATTATAGTAATAAAGCTTCTGGGCACAATCCCTAGGTTCGAATGTTTTTTCAGTGCCTTGGACCACCAGGCAGAAAAGAAACATCAGAATGACTGCAGCCTAATGCTGAAAAAACAAGGAAAAGTATCAGAGATTTTTTTTCTATGTCATATCTCTTCTTTTTTAAAAAATATTTCATATCTCTCTTTCTACAAAAGCAACATTTCAATTACGCATACTATGAAGGGTAGTTTTGCATATACATTAGAAACTGATGGTATACACTTGATTGAGTATATCACCTTTTTACACTTCAGCCCCTGCGATAAGTTGCAAGTGATTAGGCATACCTTAAGCCATTTCCATGGGTACTTAATGAGGAAATATGCATACAGTTGCACCAGAGCACATTGTTGGGTTACATGCTACTACTACGTGAAAAAAAAAATCCCTCCCAGCTAAACTCCAGATAAATAAGTGATGGGTGGTTACAGACCAGAGGCCATTTTGTGAGCATCTCCAAGCACTGAACAACTTATGCTAAATGAAATATAGACATAAGGCTTTGCAGCTGTGTGTGCATAGTTTCGCACGTATACACCACGAATACAAAGGCTTACACAGGCTCAAAGTTTCTTTTACAACACTAAGCAATTGTTCTGCTGTAATGCTCTTCTTGTTTTTCAGTGGTAACTTTTCTTGGGTAGACCTTGAGTTGTAACTTTGTAGTCTATTGAGCTAGAATGCTCACAGCTGTTTCTCATGGGAAAGTGTAAGATTCATGTAACTAACTGATTGCTTGTTGCTAAAGGAGAATTGTTGAATCAGCTTATTAAAACAATAGTCTGTATTAATCGTGAAAGGAATAAGAATCTGTAATGAACTCAATAAACTGGTTCACTGGAATCACATTGATTCGTGAAGTGATGAACCCGTTCCTCCGTCAAAGAATTGCTGAAGAAATCCAGCTCTAGAGTGAAGTGTGGACTCCTGAATTCATTCACTGTGACCAGCTCCCATTTCTTATTCCCCTTGAGAACTACAGAACTGTCCCACTGCTTCTTTCAGGATCTGTACAGTATAGAGATTTGGCTTGATCATAAGCAGTGGTCAGGTCATCTCCATGCCATAAAGGCAAGAGTTATGTCACCTTGTCAGAAGCACTACTCATTGAAGGGATAAGGAGAATGGTTAAGCTGGCTCAGAAACCATACAGTAGGCCTGCATAGGTTCAAGAAAATTTCAGTAACTATTAGAGCAGGAAGTCAACTAGACAGTTCCTAGCAGGGCTAGAATCAAGCCAAGCATTAAAACAAATTCCTTGAAAATCTTCTACACTTATTATCTGGGAATGGCAACAGGTGGAAATCTAATTATTCTATCATAAAAATTGCATCCTTTGTTTGATTGCTTAAATCTTACACTTTACTCTCAGCTGTAGAAAGGTCTGGATTGTTTCAGCCCTACTTAGTCAAATTTACCTTCCAGTTCCCCTGTACTGGCATAATGACTTTATGTGTAGTTGCACATAACTCAAAATAAGGTTTATTTCCTTCTAAAATAATTTACATAAAACTCTTAAAAAATGAACATTTTTTGCTTGTTTGTTTAATCCCTGTTGGTGCAAATCTGATATCTAAGCAGGCAGAAAGTCTACGTAACACTCAAGTCTTCAAAAACAAAGCAAGAGAACTCCAGCATGCCAAGTTATGCATAAGATAATTCTGTTTCTTATCTGTGAGCAAGTTTTATTCAATAAGTTTGTGCAACTTTGAAATACAAATTTTGATTTTTATCTACTTTAAAATAGCTTTTAATGGTGAAAAGAACTGCTTGAGTGATTTCTAAAACCAATTCTGATATCCTTTGTCTGATGTTTACTTATGGATCTCACAGGTACTAGAGGATCTTATTCTGTAAATAATTCTATTTAATTCTTTAAATTAAACAGGAGTGGAAGAACCAGTTAATGTCAAGTCTGCCCCTCCTACCACATGTCATAGAAGTATAATCATTCACTGTCAAACTGTTCTTAAAAACTTGCAAATTCCATCTCAGCTGGAAGCCTTTTCCAGAACTTTATCCTAAAACCCCTTTGCTTTTTCATCCAACCAACAGACTAACATCTTTCTGCTGTCAACACTGCCTGTGGGCCTACCTCACTTACTTTGGTAATATCCTCTCTTATCCCTCTCCTATACAAGCTATACATCCCAAATTCTTTTTTATTTATATTCTCTTAATTTCAGCCTCATATTGAAGATACCTAAAGTAGCATCTGGTCAGTTTATGTGTTTACAGAGCACAGCATACAGCTAATATGGAAGATCCAGGTCAGATCATAGAAGGGATATAGTTGTATCAGTACAGTGTTTTTTGTGGCAGAACAGGATGATGAACTCAATCTTAAGTACTGCCCTCCACAAGTTCCACATTCACTCAGTCACTGGTACCGTGGAGTTTTCACAGTACTCTGCTGCCACAAAATACAGCACTGAACAAGTCCCTTACTCTGCTCGTAATATAAGCTTTTCCCTATTTTTAATTATCTTTGCTGCTAGTTTTAGCAACAAAATACAAAATTATTTAAGTGGCATCAATTTTATTTTAAATGCATATCTGACAAACCAAAATATGATCATTTGAATACATTCAGCTCATAGCAGTCAAGCTTTTATAGGATTTCATATATAACAGATGTTGGAAACAGTTTCAGGCAGAGAGGTCTTTGGCTATGATTGCTATTCCATTGCTATACTGCTATTTTGAATATTGAATATTTAGAGATACTGTATGCATTTAATACAGAGATAAGACTGATTCTGTGGATTCCAATTCTACTTGTCAAGCAGAATAATGCATTTTTTAAAATAGTATCCCTTGAATGAATGTCTGCTTCCAACATCTATATTGTACAGCTCACTAGAGTGGGAAAACTCAACAAGCACTGTACTAATTTTATCATAGTAAATTATATCATAGCAAATTATATCAGCAGCATAATTAAATGTGGTAATTTAACATAAAGTTGTCTTACAATTCATTTAGAGGCAAGGCAGCTCATTTCTCTATGCCACTGACAAAAAGAAGATTCTTGAGAGATAATTCCAACTCAACCTGATTAAGTTGGGCATTTCAAAACATTGTTAGAGAGACATTCCCCAGTTACCACTTTCTGCTGTCTTGGTCAGTTTAGAAGAAATTTCTCATCAAGGATATGCAATTTAATTAATGTATATGACAGGGCACTTATCCATAATTATTTTTTATACATTCAACGGGATTTGGTAGTATGCTTTTTAAACAGAATACTGGTAAATACAGAATTTTCAGGACAAGCAAGATGACGATCATTTATCTGAAACAATGGGACTTCATTATCTCACACACATCCATGTTAAAAGATCTCAGCAAAGACAGAAATAGGGGACAGAATGAAGTTTAACTGATGAAAACAATAAGAATTTCAAACCAAGACTGCCTTTACTTTGGTGTTTAAGAATTGAATTTTCCAGATAATAACAAAAAATGAGAGTCCTCATTGAGAGTCCTTCTGTTGCTTAACACTGTGTGTTGAACCTAGTCCAAGAACATGAACCAACTTGTGCTCTTCTTAAGAGAGAAAGGCCTAACAGAAAAATTGGAGTAAAAACATGTTCCACAAGTGCAATGCATTTGTATTTGAATAGAGTTAAGCTCTAAAATAACACAAAAGATGTAAAAAACAGATGCTATAAAATGGCCTCACATATATCACTAGAAATGCTAATGGATACTCTGAAGCCTCTGCTCTGAATAAAGGAGGCCAGAGGTATTTCCAGAAGCTGTTCAGCTGACAACACTGCTTGAGTAGAAAGATGTGGAAAATGGAGGGATAATAGAGCAGACAGGGAGTGTGACTAATGATATTCTGCTAAGTACACTTTATAGCACTGATGTATCACAGAATCCCCCAGATCCTACCAGCTAATATAGTAAAAAAGCTGAAAGTATTTCTTATTAAAATAATGGCATACCAGAGAATGGGTACCTTAGAAGACCAGAGTGTTGTAACGTGGCAATAAGCTCCGCAGGAGATCAGGTCTGTTTATTTTCATCTGAAAGTTTCTGCTTTATAAGCAATGCATTTTTTTAATGGAAAACACTCGTCTTTATAAACCTTTGTTTGGATAATGTCTCACATCTAAAAAGAGCAAAAACATGGTGCACATCAGGTGTATCTTACAAAGCGCTTCTTGATAGCAAGTGAAACTTACACACATGAGTATGAGAGAGGTGGCGGTTCTTGGGTTTTTTTTTTTTTCCCCTTTCTCTTTTCAGTCCTTTATGAATCATAGAATAGTTTGGGTTGGAAGGGACCTTGAAGATCATCCTAGTTCCAAGCCCGCTGCCATGGGCAGGGACATCCCACTAGATTGGATTACCCAAGACCCCATCAAACCTGGCCTTGAACATCTCCAGGGATGGGGCAGCCACAAATTCCCTGATCAACCTGTGCCAGTGCCTCACCACTCTCATGGTGAAGAAATTCTTCCTAATGTCTACTCTAAATCTGCCCCTCTCCAGTTTATACCCATTGCCCCTAGTCCTATCACCACCAGCCTTTATGAATAGTTCCTCTCTAGCTTTCTTGTAGGCCCCTTTCAGGTACTGGAGGGTCGCTATAAGATCTCCTTGGAGCCTTCTCTTCTCCAGGCTGAACAAGCCCAACTCTCTCAGCCTGTCTTCAGACGTAAAGTGCTCCAGACCTCTGAGCATCCTTGTAGCCTTCCTCTGGACCCATTCCAACAGCTCCACATCCTTCTTACATTGAGGATTCCAGAATTGGACGCAGTAATCTAGATGAGGTCTCACAAGAAAGGAATAGAGGAGCAGAATCACCTCCCTCAACCTGCTAGCCACACTTCTTTTGATGCAGCCCAGGATACAGTTGGCCTTCTGGGCTGAGTCCACATTGCTGGCTCACGTCAAGCTTCTCATCAACCAGCACCCCCAAGTCCTTCTCTGCAGGACTGTCAATCACATGATCTGCCATTATGTACCGAAAACAGGGATTGTCCCAATCCAGGTGTAGGACCTTGCACTTGGCCTTGTTGAACCTCATGAGGTTCTCAGAGGCCCACTTCTCCAGCCTGTCCAGGTCCCTCTGGATGACATCCCATCCTTCCAGTGTGGGAACTAAATCACTCAGATTGGTGTCATCTGCAAACTTGCTGAGGGTGCACTCAGTCTCACTGTCAGTATCATTGATGAAGATATCAAACAGCACCGGTCCCTGGATCCCCAAGGGACACCACTTGCCATGGATCTCCATCTGGAGGCATTGACCACTAATCTTTGAATACAATCATATAACCAGTTTCTTATCCATCATACCATCCACCCATCAAATCCATATCTCTCCAACCTAGAGAGAAAGACGCGGTGGGGGACTGTGTCAAAGGCTTTACAAAAATCTAGATAGATCACATCCATCGGTTTAACCGTGTCCACTGCTGCAGTTACCCCATCATAGAAAGCCATTAAGATGGTCATACAGGATTTGCCCCTGGCAAAGGCGAGCTGGCTGCCATTGTCTCTATGTCCTCCATGTGCTTTAGTGTAGCTTCTAGGAGGATCTGTTCCATGATCTTCCCAGGTATGCAGGTGAGGCTCACAGGTTAGTAGTTCTCAAGTTCATCTTTTCTGCCCTTTTCAAAAACGGGCACAACGTTACTCTTCTTCCAGTCACAAGGGACTTCTGATTGCCATGACTTTTCAAATATCATGGAGAGTGGCTTGGCAACCACATATCCCAGTCTCCTCAGGACTCAGGGATGCATCTCATCAGGTTCCTCAGGTGGTCACGAACCTGATCCTCCTTTACTGTGGGAGGGGCTTTACCTGCCTGGCCACCATCTTGCTGTCCCATGACCCAGGAGGGGTGAGGAGAGCAGCTGTCAGTGAAGACTGAGGCAAAAAAAGTTGTTAAGTACCTCAGCCTTCTCCTTGTCTGTTGATACACGATACTGTTGATACATTTCCAACCACCAGTGGGGGAGTACATTCTCTTTGACTTTCCTCTTTTGACTGACATACCTGTAGAAACCCTTCTTGTTAGTCTTTACTTCCCTTGCCAAGTTTAGCTCCCACTGAGTCTTGGCCTTCCTGACTTAATCCCTACAAAACCAGGCAGTGTCCCTATACACATCTCAGGTTACCTGTCTCTGCTTGCACTGCCTGGGCAGTTCCCTCATCTTCTTTAGTTTAACCAGCAGGTCTTGACTCAGCCATGCTGGTCTCTTCCCTACCTGAGTTTCTATATATGGGTACTGAGTGTTCTTGCACTTTATGGAAAGAAACCTTGAGTATTTGCCAGCTCTGTTCCACTCCCTTGTCTCGAAGGACCGTGTCCCAGAAGATCTCACCGAGCAATTCCTTGAAGAGCTGGAAGTCTGCTTTCCTGAAATTTAGTGTCCTGACTATACTCCCCACCTGTCCCATATCCCTCTGGACCTTGAACTCCACCAGTGCATGATCACTGCAGGCTAGGCTGCCTCAGATCCTAATCTTACTGTTTGCTTGTATTGGTGACCGTAAGGTCCAGTATTGCATCTCCTCGGGTGGGGGTCTCTGTCAGTCTCTACCTGCCTCTGGAGGCAACAGATAAAGGGAAATGTAACATGGAAGGAGAGGAAATATCCTTATGATTCTGCTGAACAATACCATTCAGCACCTTTGAAAGTCAGTATGATCCTGTTACAAAATGGTTTGAAATCTAAATCACTAAAGCAGGCTTACTTTCCATCAAAGTAAAATCAAAATCACAAGTGGCAAATCTATCCTACTATTTAAAATTGAAACCTACAAAAGCAATTACAACTTTGACTGGTGGATTCAGTAAGCTTTTTAATGTCTTCTCTCCTGTCTTACTGATCTATGTTAATCTTCATTTTAAAGACAGAAGTTCTACTCAAAAATCCACTCTTTCTATAGACATAGAAGCACTGCTAGCTAAGCTTTGAATTATCAGATGGATTATAGTTCATAAAAGTCTTTGTACCACATGAATGCAATATTTTTGATTCATTAATCTGTTCAAGGATGGATAATTCTAGGCTTTTTCACTTTGTTAATAAAAGCGTTAGGTAGTTCCTAAAAAAATATACACTGATGCAGGCAATTGAAACAAAGGATATGCTGGTCTTTGTACGCAAGGTGCAGAGCCCTGAGACCAGCAGGTTTTGACTGTCTGGAAGAAGCTATATTCAAATTTAGGCTGTAGGAAAGGTGAAACACAAAACAGGCATAATCTTTGTTACTAGATTTTGTAGTATTTAGTTCTAAAATTGATTTAATACCTATTTATTCCAGCCCTAAGAAAGAAAAAAGCCTAAATGCGCTGGAACAAGACAGCTATAGAAAGAAATTTTGAAATAACTAAGCCAAAAGACAGTGAAACCCTAACAATGCATCATTACGAAAAAACAGAAGACATCATATTTTAATGATATACAAGACATTTCTGACTGTAGAAAAAGTATTTTTGCATCACTCTAGAAATAAAGTTTGTTTAATTGAACTGTTTTTAGGACAAAGACCTGGAATGTGCTTCTGAGTGCCATGGATTAAAAAGAAATGCCATATAAAAATTTTCAGGAGTACATATGGAGTAGGTATGTTACAGATCACAATTCTTATGTTTAGCCTGGAGAAGAGG